>JAULBW010007743.1:0-15180 GCA_032358265.1 Vaucheria bursata | reverse complement strand
GTTTGAATAATTGAGTTCGTTCACCTCACCCTTACAATAAAAATAGTGGATGCCCGCGCCAAACGAACAATTCCAACGTTTAAAAAAATCTTGCTGAAAAAATAAATTGTAAGAATAAATGGACGCTCTCTTTAAGTTGCCATTATAAAATATTAGTTCCTTACTTTCTTTGTTCTCTATATTATAAATAAAAAAATAGTTTCTCATCTCAGAAAAATTCAGCGTGTTTGTTATCCGCCCTTTATACACATGTCTGAACTGCATATTATTAGTGTACTGCGGCTGGAGGTATGGATTGCCTTGCACATAGGTGAGCATGCTTCTAAACTGTTTGAACGGATTAAAGTTGGTATACTCGGCCCTGTTAATTCTGCGATTATATGACAGTTGCCAGTTATGTTTTTCAGACGCATTATAATCTATACTAGCAGTTGGAAACAAGTTAAAGTACTTTCTATCGTAAGAAACGCTTCTGTCTGCGCTTTCAGCATGGATGAGTGTTTGCTCAGCCCTTAGTCCCATTCGTGTAGAGAATTTATTCACGCTACCACTTACTTCCGCGTATCCTGCTGGAAGCAACTCTTTATACTTGAATTCGTTGCTAAGTGTTGTATCAAGCGTATACGTACCGGTAGACGCATCTAAATTCTTAAAAACAAACGTGCTATTCATTTGCTGCTGTGAAAGCTTTAGACCGGTATATAGCTGAATTTTTTTAGTAAGCTTTTTTTCATAGTCGGCATTACAAGAAAACAAATGCAACACTAAATTATTGTCGTTAGTAAAATATCTTGGCGCTAGTGCTTGCGTTTCATCGGCTTTTAAAAAATAATTGTCATAGTTAAAACTGTACTGGTCAGGGTACCAACTGTAATCCGAACTGAACGAAAATTTTGTGCCTACCGTGTCAAATTTATGTTCGTAAACCAAATTATAATCCATATAAAACCATGTATTCAACTTATCAAACCTCATTTGAAGTCCACTATACCCTAAATCGTTGTTACTAATTTGCGTTTCGGAATTTCTTTTAACCAAGTTCTTTCCCGGTCGCAAGGCGTACCGCACACTAAGACTGTTGTTTTTATTGGGATCATAATCAAATCCTCCCCAAAGCGATACAAAACGATCGCCTTCTTTTTCTGTATAGTGCTGCGTTAATTCTGTCAGCGAACTATCTGTATTAACTCTTCGTTTCCAAGTGTTGATCGAACGATAGTCGGAGTAGTTAAAATTACAATTGGTAAATATTGCAATTTTATTGCCCTTATAATTTAACGCTGCTTGTCCATAATTATTCGCGTAAAATCCTTGAGAAAAACTGTACAGCACGCTTCCGCTATAGCCCATACTTTTAACGCGAGAAGTGATGATGTTTATTAAACCTCCAGAGCCCGCTGCGTCATATTTAGCAGGGGGATTGGTAATTAACTCCAACTTATCAACCTCGCTCGCATTGATGCTTTTGAGCAAAAGCGTAAGTTGAGCGCCAGAAATTCTTTGCATTTTTCCATCCAACAAAAAACTAACCGGTCGGCCCTGCAAGGTAATGTGATCGCCATCCACCAAAATGCCGGGCATACTTTTTAAGAGGTCATATAAACTATTGCCTGCAGCAAGTGCGCTGTTGGAAACGTTTACAATGATGTTTCCATCTTTAAACTCTATCGCTTTTTTGCTGGTCGTAATTGCAACTTCCTCCAAATTAAGTGCGGGTGATTTGTAAGTAATTGCAGGTACCTGTGTGTCGTGAAGTGAGTCGTGCTCACATACCCTACTTAAAATATCACCTTCACCTTGTCGCGGAATCGTCATAAAATACTTTCCCGGCGCAATTCCTTTAAATTCATACCTCCCACTCTCATCACATAATGCCCCTTTGAGTAACACGCTATCTTTTGCATGCCTGAGGCCAACCACTACAAATGGCATTGGTTTACCAACAGAATCAATTACTGTACCATGAATTGCTCTTTGTGCACGCAGAGGAAAAATAAAAAACAGTAGAAAATGTAAAAGAAGATGGAAGCGTTTCGGTGCATTTTTCATAGTTCAGTTTTTACTCAGTACACTTCCAAACTGTATTGGTTCAGTTACAACCTAATTTAATATTTTTGAAGCGTTGGCAAGGAGAATTGATCTGTGGAAAGTCCGTATTTGGCTACTTAATATATAAGCGACATGGTTTCATTCTTAAACTAACAATAAAAAAACTACGATCCTGTTCATCTATTTGTCCAACTTACCAATTTTCAATATTGGTGAACTCATGCTGGTGTGCGGCATCACGAATGTTTGCAGACACATGCAGCTCGAGGGTTCGTGCGTTTGCATTCAATGGGAAAGCACTCAGCCAAGCGTAAGTAGCTTGAATCACAAAGAGATCGCCTCGGAAGCCTAAAACAGAATAAAAACTGCCTTGCTGTTTCGCTCCCAAACCAACAATCACGTGATTTTGAACGTAATTGGCTTGAAAGGAATAATTATTTACTATTCTTTGACTAGTATAAACTGACATCAACTGAAGCATACGTTTTCCCGAAAAATGAAGGGTATAGGCAGCATGAAGCGTGAGTGTTTTGCCCGTCTTTCCCGTTTCATTTGGTAAAAAGCCAAATGCCGCATGGTGCAAATTTTGAATAGACATGCCAACCGTATAATTGGATTTATAATGAAGTTGAATTCCATAGGTCAGAAATAATACGTCTTGTTTTAAATTCGGCGGAGCCACTAAAGAGGAGGAAATAAAAGACTGATTAATTTGTTTTTGAATCCAAGTGAGCTCAAAAGAGGGAATGATCCTTAATTCGTCCTCTAAAATGCTCACTCGCTGTGCGTATCCAAAATTTACGATATCAGTCGTCAAAATTTTGCGAACCATTTCGCTATGCAGTGCTGATAAAAAAATTCCACCGTTCATGGGCTTCACATAGGCATCAAGGGCAAGGTTTCCGATACGGTTAAACTGACCCTCTTGTCGGTAAGAAGACTGTGCTCTGAAGCCCCCATTGCTACCCGCGTAAGAAGGATTGATTTGCAATAAACTTGCATTTGCTTGATCGAAACCAAGCGACTGTGCTTTGTGATCAACAAAACAAAAGCACAAAAAAATGACTGCTAGTTTTTTCAAATTCTTAGTATCGAGCGATTTACCAATTTTCAATATTCGTTAACACATGACGGTGTTCTTTATCACGAATATTTGCTGAGAGGTGTAACTCCCAAATACTTGAATACGTTTCAGATAATTTAGATCCAGAAAGTGTGTGGTTCAATTGGGCTGTAAATAAAGTGTGTCGGTACCCTACCAGAAAAGAAACAGGATCGGTTGACCCAAGTCCCATGCCAGCAATAAAATGATTCAATACAAGTGTGCTGCTCAATTTTACCCGTTGAAACATACTTTGTCTCGAATACACTGTCATAAACTGTAAAAGTCTCTTGTCGTTTAAATGTAAAGTATACGCACCATGCACAAGAATCTTGCGACCCAGTTCTCCGCGTCCACTAACATTAATGTCTGGTTGATTAATGTGAAACACACTCACACCAGCGCTAACTGAATTACGATACTGCACTAATAAACCTGAGGACAGATCAACGGCTTCTTTAGTGTCAGGCCCCGCTGGCACCAAGCCTACATGTGGGCGAGGACCATAGCCAAATTTTTGAGTTAAGAAAGATCCTTGAATCGAAGGAATGATCTTTAATTTGTTTGAGAATACACTGAAGTGACAAGCATAGCCTAAGTTATAAGTATTATTTAGGATGATTCCGCTTGACATTTCGTCGTGCATAAAAGAAGCAAAAATTCCTCCCTTAATACTTTTTACATAAGCATCAAAAGAAGCTTGAGTTGCAGTTGGCCGCCCTGAATAACCTAAGGCCGAGGCTTGCATAGAAGTCTGAAACCGAGACCCACCATTAGTACCCGCAAACGAAGGGTTTAATATGGTCAAACTCGCATTGCCTTGTTCAAACGCTGCATCTTGCGCAGAGAGTTGTAATACAACAAGCGATAATAAAACAACTTTTAGTTTTTTCATGGGGATTAGATTTTAGTTTACCAATTCTCAATGTTCGTCAACACTCTTCTGTGATCTTTATCGCGGATGTTAGCGGAGAAATGAGCTTCTAACATATTTTGATTTCCAGAAATGAATCCATTGTTATCAACGCAATAACCCAATTGCGCCGTGATAAAACTCCCGCGATAGCCCAAAAGCCCCATTGGCGCTGGGCTCGAGTTTATTCATGCGCCAACTATCAAACGATTTAAAACAAGTGTTCCATTAACTTGAATAAACTGATCGCTACCTTGACTCGTAAAAACTGACATCAATTGTAGATTTCGTTTTTCGGAAAAATGAAAGGTATATGCGCCATGAACTTTCAAACATGCCTTCCAATTTGCGCTTCCAAGTAATCCTACATCCGGCTGAGTCATATGAAACACGCTAAATCCCGCCGTCACTGAGTTTTTAAACTGCAACAAGAGTCCTGAATTCAGATCCCAACCAGATCTTCTAGGACTTGGAATTTCAGAATAGTTGGTCCAAAATTGTTTGGTGCGCGGATCAATGAGATCGCCAAAATTTAAGGAGTTTACATCCAAATTATATTGAAAACAATTAAGCTGAAAAGAAGGAATAATTTTTAAATCACCATCAAGGGCCTTGAAATGTTGAGCATATCCAATACTAAAATAGGAACCCTTATATGTTCCATGGTTTTGCGCGTCAACAAACGCTGAAACGGAAAGCCCACCCTTTAGTTGCGATAAATAAGCATCTGCACTCAGTCCCGATAATGTATAACCAGGTAAATTCTGATAGGCGGTCTGCAATCGAAATCCCCTATTGCTACCCGCAAACGAAGGATTCAAGCGTGTTAAGAAAAAATTAGTCTGATTAAATTGTGCATCTTGTGCAGAGAGGTAAGTCGAAACGACTACTAAAACTGATAGATAGAGTGTTCTCATGTTTGGGCATTTGATACATCTAATTTACCAAAACAGTCCTAACAAAGCAAATTCTCAACTGAGATCTAAATTTAACAATTGTCGAATACCTACTTCTTCGCCATCAATTGCTCAATCTCCTCCGCCTCAATCGGAATGTTCTTCATCAAATCTAATTGCCCAGTGGTGGTCACCAAGAAATTATTTTCAATGCGAATACCCAAACCTTCTTCAGCAATATAAATGCCCGGCTCTACTGTAAACACCATGCCCGCTTGAATCGGCTCTTGAAAGAAACCTACATCGTGTACATCCAAACCTAAGAAGTGACTGGTACCATGCATAAAATATTTTTTATACGCTGGCCAAGCTGGATTTTGTTTCTTAACGTCCTCTGTTTTGATCAAACCTAATTGTAACAACTCTTCCGTCATCAAATCGCCCACCGCTTTGTTGTATTTATCAAAGGTCTGTCCTGGTATTAATAACTTAGTAGCCGCCTTGTGCACGCGCAATACAGCGTCGTACACGGCACGCTGACGTTTGGTATATTTTCCGTTTACAGGGATAGAACGTGTTAAATCACTCGCATAATTCGCATACTCTGCGGCCACATCTAATAAAATTACATCGCCATCTTGGCACTGTTTGTTGTTCTCTACATAATGTAAAACGCAGGCATTTTTTCCGCTAGCTACAATAGGTCCGTAAGCCCAGCCCTGCGAGCGATTGCGAATAAACTCGTGAATCAATTCTGCTTCAATTTCATATTCCCAAACGCCTGGTTTAATGAAAGATAATAAACGACGGAAGCCTTTTTCTGTGATATCACAGGCTTGTTGAATGAGTTCAATCTCCTGTGTGCTTTTAATAGCGCGGATTCGGTGCATGATAGGCGCACTGCGTTCGAATTTATGTAATGGGAAACGAGCGATCAAACTTTTATTCAAACGATCTTGCATGGTCTCCGTTTGAATATAACGACGTGTGTGTTCGTTGCTATTTAAATAAATATGTTCTGCTTGCGCAAAAAATGGCTGCATGATTTTATCAAACTCATGGTACCAATACACATGTTCAATGCCACTGGTAGCGGTCGCTTCGGCCTTATTTAATTTAGCACCTTCCCAAATGGCAATGAGTTCACTGGTTTCACGCACAAATAAAATTTCTTTGTGGCGACCATCTTTTACATCGGGGAACATTACCAAAATAGTTTCTTCTTGATCTACTCCCGTCAAATAAAATAAATCACTATTCTGACGGAACCCCATACTGCCATCGGCATTTGTAGGCATAATATCATTGCTCACAAACACCGCAAGTGCATTGGGTTTGAGGTGATTCTTAAATTTTGAACGGTTTCCAATAAATAAACTGTTGTCGATGGCGCTGTATTTCATACGGTACTATTTTTTGTTGCTAAAGGCACTAAGGTACAGATTTAGGGCTCAAAAACAAGGCGATTTTGGCTTCAGAAACTAGCTGTAAATGAGGGTTTGCCACTTAAATACACATCAAAATACGCAGCAAAGCTTCCATTATTTACAGAAAAGCCTATCTTTGCTTTTCATTATTTGAATTATGATAGATCTGAGCGGTATTATCTCCATTTCTGGACAACCTGGACTTTACAAAATTATTGCGCAAAGCAAGAACGGCATCATTGTAGAAGGCCTTTCTGATAAAAAACGTTTGAACGTGTATGCCACTACTAAAGTGTCTACCCTTTCTGATATTAGCATGTTTACTACTGGCGACGATAAGCCATTGGAAGAAATCATGGATAATATCTTCGAAAAAGAAAAAGGTGGCGCTGCTTTAGATAGCAAAGCTGACGATAAAGCCGTAGAAAAATATTTTGGTGAAATTTTACCTGAATACGATAAAGAGCGCGTTTACGTAAGTAACATGCGTAAATTGTTCAGCTGGTACAATGCTTTGCAAGTATCTGGCAACTTGAAAAAGAAAGAAGAGAATAAGGATGCTGAAGGAAAAGCTGTGCTACCAAAAGCAGACGAAAAAACGAAAGTGAAAAAAACCGGAACGATCGATAAAGCCAAACAAAAAACTGCAACTGGTGTGAAAAAAACCACTGGTGTTCGTAAGACTGGTACTGCTTAATTGCAAACACATATTAGAAATGAGCCACTTTTCGGAGTGGCTTTTTTTGTGTCCCAACCTAGTTTAACCGCAGAGCACGCGGAAGAAGCGCTGAAGGCACTAAAAATAGAAAATAAGAATTAGGATTTATCAGAATATACATTAGCCTTAATCGCTATTTTCACAAGGAACAATGAGAGCGTGAAATACTTGCGCTTAAAGTGATGGCTTTCTGTCCCTAATCTACGCAGTAAAAATCCTGTGCCCTCAAAACAAGCACACAGAAAAATATTTCTGCGCTCTCCGCGCATTCTCTCCGTACCCTCCGGTAAAAACATAGCGGACTGCATTTTATCACACTAATTTCCCGACCTTAGCGTTACATGCCCATGCTTCGTTTTCTCATACTCCTCTGCCCCGCTATACTGCAAGCGCAAGCCTGGGTCAAACTCCCCGACTTTTCTAGCTCCAAACGCGATGATGGCGTGGCTGTGGTAATAGGCAGCACAGCTTATGTAGGCACTGGAGTCGACCCCATTGGTGCGACCATCGATTTTCGGGTCTTCGATTTACTAACGAATCAATGGAGTAGCATACCTAATATGCCCTTCACAACAGAACGTCAATACGCCTGCGCCTTTAAAACAGATACCTGCTTTTTTGTGACCTGTGGCCTCGGTCCCACAGGCGCACTCACTAGCACCTATCGCTTTAGTATTCCCTATCAAAACTGGCAAGTGGTGGCGCCCAAGCCCAATGCGGGACTCATGAGTGCTGTCTGTTTTCAGTTCGATGATAAAGTAATTTTGGCGGGCGGAAAAGGAAATAACGACATCATCAGTCACGAGGTTTGGGAATACACAATTTCTTCGAATACTTGGCAGAAAAAAAACAATCTCCCTTTCTCACCTTTATGGCGCGCGGCTTACAGCACTTTGAATGGTTTTGGGTATCTATTAGGAGGCGTCGATTCCATGAGTCGCTTTAGTCCGCGTTTATACCGTTACACGCCCAGTACCGATCAATGGGCATTGATAGACAGTATGCCTGTGCCGCGGGGCCGGGCCTATCAAGCCATGCAGGCTGTCAACAACCGACTTTTGATTTTTGGTGGATTTGATTCCCTAAACACGTATCACAACGATGCTTTTATTTACAATCCACAGGCAGCTCAATGGATTCCCGCTCCAGCCCTACCAGCAGCGCCTCGCAAGGGTGGTATGAGTTTTGGCTTCGGACAACATTTCTACTATACCTGTGGTATTTTGGCAGATGGAGATCGTCAAACTGAAACTTGGATGACAGATGTGCCGACCGGTCTTTTTGAAACACCTAAAGAAAAACAAGAGTGGACCATTTTTCCAAATCCCTCAAGAGATGAATTCATCATTAGCATCAAAAATTTTAGACCCGCCACACTTTCTGTCTACAGTCTGCAGGGGGCATTGTTAAAGGAGTTGCGGATAGAGCAAAATAATACCATTGTTTCAGTAAGGGAATTGGAAAGTGGAATTTATTTATTGAAAGTGGAGGATGAGAAAGGCGTTTGTTTTTATAAGAAGATTCAAGTAGACTAACTACTTATCCTTATAAATCACCATGTTAATGATCCCTTGGGCTGGACTAGAATTATCGCTTAAGGATACTACGAATGGACGACGTTGTCCTTCAAAACAATTGTACACCACGTAACCCTTGTCCTCAGTGGGATTCGGAAGCTTGTTAGCATAATAATCTTTTAGATCGCAAAACAAATACGAACTCAAATCTAAATCGGTGGTATTGATTTGCACATTGATTTCTTCGAGACTATCATTATTCAAGGTATAATCAATAGAATAGTTGGTCACACTGTCTGCCTGAAATTCATAGTACAAATGTCCTTCTGAAACTTCAGTAGGTTCTTGCCCTTCAATCGCCTTAATCTTGGCGGCATTCGCATTCAATTCTAAGCCACGAAACACACCCTCTTGTGCACGAATGATCTCGTCTAACAAAGGATGAAAGCCAATAAAGACACGCTGTTTAGGCGCTTCTTTTTTTACAGGTTCATCATGCTGACAAGCCGTCATAACCATCATGACGAACAGTAAACTGGTAAATATTTTGAGGAGTGCTTTCAAGCGTGTGTGGATCAAAAATAAGGCTTATTCTGCAGTTTCTTCAGTGTTAGTTGTAGTAACTTCTGGACGCATTTGTGGGAAGAATAATACTTCTTGAATGTTCACATTGTTGGTCAACAACATGGTTAAACGGTCAATGCCAATACCAATGCCCGCTGTAGGTGGCATGCCATACTCCAATGCACGTAAAAAGTCATGATCAATAAACATGGCCTCATCATCACCACGCTCCTGCAATTTTAACTGCTCTTCAAAACGCTCGCGTTGATCAATTGGGTCGTTCAACTCGCTATAAGCATTTGCAATTTCTTTTCCGTTGATCATCAACTCAAAACGTTCTACCAAACCTGCATGCTCGCGATGTTTTTTGGTAAGCGGACTCATCTCTACGGGGTAATCCGTAATGAAGGTTGGTTGAATATAATTGCCTTCGCATTTCTCGCTGAAAATTTCATCAATCAGTTTTCCTTTACCCATGCTCGCTTCTACGTGAATGCCAAGCTGTGTGCAGACCCCACGCAATTGTTCTTCGTTCATGTCGGTAATATCAACGCCCGTATGATCTTTAATGGCTTGATACATGGTTACACGTTTGAACGGTGCTTTAAAATCTATCTGCTGTTCACCAACCGTTACTTCGGTGGTACCGTGCAAATCCATCGTCGCCTTCTCCAATAATTTTTCGGTGAAGCTCATCATCCAATTGTAATCACGGTAAGCCACGTAAAATTCAAGAATGGTAAATTCAGGATTGTGCGTGCGGTCCATGCCTTCGTTGCGAAAATCTTTTGCAAACTCGAACACACCGTCAAAGCCGCCTACAATCAGGCGTTTCAGGTAGAGCTCATTGGCAATACGAAGATAAAGCGGCATATTCAATGCGTTGTGGTGCGTAATAAACGGACGAGCCGTTGCACCACCTGGAATACTTTGTAAGATCGGCGTCTCCACTTCTAACATGCCAGCATTGTTTAAAGTCTGACGAATAGAGTTCACTAACTGTGTGCGTTTACGAAAGGTATCACGCACGTGTGGATTAATAATTAAATCAACATAACGTTGACGGAAACGAAATTCAGGATCGGTTACCTCATCAAAAGACTTTCCAGTATCGTCGGTCTTCACGATTGGCAAAGGACGCAGCGATTTACTTAAAACTTTAAATGACGTCGCGTGAATAGAAATCTCACCTGTTTTTGTTGTGAACACATAGCCTTTAATACCAATGATATCACCAATGTCGAGGAGTTTTTTCCACACTAAATCGTACATCATTTTATCTTCACCCGGACAGATATCATCCTTACGAACATATATTTGCACACGGCCTGTAGTGTCTTGTATCACTGCGAATGCGGCCTTACCCATATCGCGTACACTCATGATGCGACCAGCAATGGAAATGTCTTTGTAATTCAGTTTATCACGTTCGTAGTTTTCCTTGATATCAGCCGCGTTGGCATTGATACTGAATTCTTCTGCCGGGTAGGGTTCTATACCTGCAGCGCGCAAATCTTGTAATTTTTGGCGGCGAAGTACTTCTTGTTCACTTAACTGAATTGACATCTAAATAGCTTGATTTAAGGAACGCGAATGTACGTTTTTATCCTTACAATTGATAATTTTTCCCAAAAAGGGGTAAAATAGGGTTCCATAACTACCTGACAATCTGATAATTCGCCATTTTGTTTAATCTTCATGTAAAATCGTTAAACAAAATACCTAGCTTTGTCCAGTAATCAAAAAAATAGACATGACTGCAGTTGAATTTAATACCCGCCTTGTTGGAGAGCGCACACCGCTCAAAAATTTTGCTTTGAGTCTGACACACAATGCTGAAGACGCTTTAGATCTTCTGCAGGAAACCTATTTGAAAGCATTATCATACCGTTCAAAATTTGAAGACGACACAAATCTTCGCGCTTGGTTGTTTACCATTATGAAGAACACCTTCATCAATGCCTACCGCCGCGAAGTAAAAACGCGTCAATTGATAAGCAAGGGAGATGACATTGCGATGAACCGTGCCTTTCACCAAAACAGTTACGATCACAGTGAAAGTCGCATGCATGCCAAAGAGATTGTTCAAAAGATCGAAGCCTTACCAGACGATTATAAGATTCCGTTTACGCGCTACTACAATGGTTATCGTTACGAAGAAATTGCCACACAAATGGCTTTACCACTTGGTACGATTAAAAGTCGCATCTTTATTGCCCGCAAACTGCTCATGCAACAATTGCAACACTTGCGTAATTAATGTCAAAACAACCAGAGATTACCATCTGTTGGCTGCGTCGCGATTTGCGATTGCATGACCAAGCCGCCCTCAGCAAAGCACTGCAAGGTCCACATCCCGTTCTCCCAATCTTTATTTTTGATCCTAACATTCTCGATCGTCTCGACGAAAAAAAAGACCGTCGCGTTGATTTCTTGCACCAAGTGCTCCATGCACTGCAAGCTCAGCTAACAGAAATGGGATCGAGCCTACGCGTCATGCATTGCACGCCAATAGAGGCTTTTGAGACCTTGCAAAAAGAATTTCGTATTCGTTCTGTCTACACCAATCACGATTACGAGCCGTATGCGATGCAACGCGATGCAGAAGTGTCTGAACTTTTAAAGAAAAAAGATATCACTTTCCATACCTTCAAAGATCAATGTGTGTTCGAAAAAAACGAAGTCACCAAAGACGACGGAAAACCGTATACGATCTTTACACCTTACAGTGTGCGTTGGAAAAAAACGCTCACACCCTCTGATTATGCGCCCTACGAGACCGAGGCGTTTTTCGGAAACTTTTATAAATGTGCGCCCTATGAACTGCCAAGTTTAGAATCACTCGGCTTTCAAAAAACAGATATCGCAATCACAATACCAAAAGTGAATGATGATTTGCTTATCAAATACAAAGAGCAGCGTGATTATCCAGCTATTGCCGGCACTTCGCGTTTGAGTATGCACCTGCGTTTTGGAACGGTGAGTATCCGCAGCTTAGTGGCTAGAAGTATTGCTACCAGCGAGACCTGGCTCAATGAATTAATTTGGCGCGATTTTTACATGATGATCTTGTCACACTTTCCCCACGTTGTTACAGGGTCTTTTAAACGTCAATACGATCAAGTAAAGTGGCGCATTGATGAAGAAGGTTTTTCAAAATGGTGCGAAGGTAAAACGGGTTTCCCCATGGTGGACGCCGGCATGCGCGAACTCAATACCACGGGCTTTATGCATAATCGCGTGCGAATGATTGTGAGTAGCTTTTTAGTAAAAGATCTTTTAGTAGACTGGCGCTGGGGCGAAGCCTATTTTGCAAAACACCTCAACGATTTTGATTTAAGTGCTAATAATGGTGGCTGGCAATGGGCTGCTGGCAGTGGCTGTGACGCCGCTCCCTACTTTCGCATTTTTAATCCAACTGAACAGCAGAAAAAATTTGATCCCGATTTTAAGTACATCCGTAAATGGATTCCTGAATTTGGCACCCCCGCCTATCCCGCACCAATGGTAGACCACGCGATGGCTAGGACAAGAACACTCGCTGCTTACAAAACAGCATTAACAGAATAAAAATAAGGCCGCTTCTAGCGAACGAGTTTAATGATACCCAATTTATCGAACAACAAAATGATCGGATAGGTGGGATCAATTTCGTACCACTTCGCAGCGAAGTTTGGCTTTGCGCCTGCTTGATGATGATTGTTTTGAAATAATTCTCCCATCAATAAAAAATCCCATAACAAAGTGTTTTTAGACTGATCAGGGCAATCAAAATTACGGTAGCCGTATTTGTGTCCCGCCCAATTAACAATAGCCCCTTGTATTGGTCCCATTAAAAAGTGAATCGGTAAAAACAAAAACATCCACCAATGTGTTGCGAATACTGCATAGAAGGCACTGTATAAAGCTGCAAACGTCAAGCGACTCGCCCAACTATCAGCGATGCGATCAATGACAGGATACACTGGAAAATTGCGATCAAACTTTGGATCAATTTCAACGCGGTGGTTTAACACATCGGCGTACACTTTTTTAGTGTGCATCATCATGCTAAACGCTTCTTTAAAAAAATGTGGCGTATGTGGATCTTGTTCTGTATCGCTATAAGCATGGTGCATACGGTGAAGAATGGCATAAGCGCGGGCGTTTAAATAACTAGAGCCTTGCGTCACCCAAGCAAAAATGTAAAAAAACTTCTCCCAAAACGGAGACATTGTAAACATTTTATGCGCGGCATAACGGTGCAAAAAAAACGTCTGTCCGAATAACGATAAATACCAGTGTAAAATTAAAAAGAGGAAAATGATCATGAAATGAATGCTGTTTAAAAACGTGTGTAATGCTCTGTAATAGTAACAAAGCCGAGCGACATTAGTTGTACAAATAAGCCTAAAATAAAAACCTCTGGAGGGGTCCAGAGGTTTTTTAAGAGAAATTAGCCTTTTAGTGCTTCTGCGCCACCAACGATTTCGAGAATCTCTTTGGTAATGGACGCTTGGCGAGCCTTGTTATAAGTGATTTTTAATTCACGTTGCATAGCACTTGCATTATCAGTGGCCTTGTGCATAGCGGTCATACGAGCGCCGTGCTCACTTGCTACTGAGTCAAGCATGGCTTTGTAAAATTGTGTTTTAACAGAGCGTGGAATCAATTCATTTACCATGTAATCTTGACTTGGCTCAAAAATATAATCTGTTTTTGTAGTCGTAACTGCTGTACTTGATTGTACCACAGGCAACAATTGCTCGTCGGTAGGAATTTGCACAGCAGCATTACGAAACTGATTGTAAACCACTACCACCTTATCAAACTCTTTTGTCAAGTATGCATCGATTACTTTTTGCATAAATGGCCCAGCGTTTTCGTAAGACAATTTTTCGAACAATTGGCTAGCGTTGTGCGGCAAATCTTGACCACTAATGAAATACTTAGTTTTTTTGAAAGCGTCCGTCACTTTTTTACCAATTGGCAAAACAGTTACTTCAGAACCAGCATACTCATTGGCGATCAGTGAATTTACTTTTTTAATGATGTTCGCATTAAAAGCACCTGCTAACCCACGGTTGGACGAAATGGCCAACACGAGAATGTTTTTGTTATTGCTTTTACGTGCATACACATTTTCAGATGCATCTACACTGCTACTTACATTTTCAAGAATGTCTTTTAGTTTGTTAGCATAGGGACGCATCTGTGTGATGGCGTCTTGTGCTCTCTTCAACTTTGCAGCACTCACCATTTTCATGGCGCTTGTAATCTGCATGGTTGAACCAACTGAGACAATCTTATTTCTTACTTCCTTTAAACTAGGCATGCCTTTTTGAAATTGAGAATTAAAAATGAAGAATTAAAAATGACACCGCCACAAATTCTCAATTTTTAATTTTTAATTTTTAATTATGTTTAAGCGCTATACTTACCAGTCAAATCCTTCGCCACTGCTTCGAGTGTGTTTGTGATTTCGTCGGTGTATTTACCTTCTTTTAATTGATCTAAAGTTGCTTTGTGTTTGCGTTCTAATGTATCTAAGAACTCGGTTTCAAACGCACCAACTTTATTCACTGGTACATTTCTCAATAAGTTCTTAGTTCCTAAATAAATGATCGCAATTTGTTGCTCAACACGGAACGGAGAGAACTGACCTTGTTTCAAGATCTCCGTGTTACGTGAACCTTTATCTAATACTGATTTTGTAGCAGCATCTAAGTCAGAACCGAATTTAGAGAAGGCCTCTAACTCGCGGTATTGAGCTTGATCTAATTTTAAAGTACCTGCTACTTTTTTCATTGATTTAATCTGAGCGTTACCACCTACACGCGATACGGAGATACCTACGTTAATAGCTGGACGGATACCAGAGTTAAACAAGTTAGATTCTAAGAAAATCTGACCATCTGTAATTGAAATTACGTTGGTAGGAATGTATGCAGAAACGTCACCCGCTTGTGTTTCGATGATTGGCAATGCTGTTAATGAACCACCACCTTTAACCAT
>JAULBW010007732.1:0-15195 GCA_032358265.1 Vaucheria bursata | reverse complement strand
GATGTTTGTCCATGCTTCTTAAGTTTATGATGAGTGCTCGTAAGCAATACGCAAGAGGAAATTTAAAAAAATGGAAAATGGAAAAAAAATTGAAGAAAATAAAAAAAATTGAAAAAAAATAGAAAAAAATGGAAAAAAATGGAAAAAAACGAAAAAAATGGAAAAAAACGAAAAATTTGTTGGAAAAATTTGAAAAATACCAAAATTTGTCGGAAAAATACCAAAATTTGTCGGAAGAAAAATAAAAAGAAGTGAAAAAAAGGAAGAAAAATAGAGTACACGCATATAATTAAAGCTTAAAAGACGAGTAGTTCATTCAAGAAAATCAACTGCACTGCACATTATCTATCTCCCAGACTGAAGAAATACACCACACCACCACACTGTACCACCACACCGTACCACAATGCCCAACATCAACACTTCAAACAAGCAAGCAAGCAAGCAGAGATGACTATAATATAGTATACGCTCTGAAAAAAATGCAACACCACACCACACCACACCACACCACACCACACCACACCACACCATCACATTGATAGACTTGAACTGAATAAAATAAACAGAACAAACAAAATGCAGCAGCAAAAGTATTCATTCCATGGCATACTACTGTCAATAGGGATGGACGGACGGACGGACGGATGGACGGCGTAACAAAAAACTGGCACCTCGTTGCGCCTACATTTAAAGTTCATACTGTGTCTGACTGAAAAATACTGCACATATCAATGTCAACTTCACTTGTCTACACCAGCAACATTTGTGCATTGCACCAGCACCAGCAGTAACTGTTTCATTTCTTTGACAATGTCAGGAATTAACTTATATTGTAAGTTGATTCCTCTTCTATTTTTGTAGCTGCAGGTGTTCTTATTTAGAACATTCTATATTTGATACTAGTCACATTCTCAATAAGTGGCTAGTCATACAATTGTTCTAAATATTAATTATGCTGTGTTGGAGAAGTGTAATCACTTCTCACAACACAGGTTAAGATGTAATGTACAATTGAGCTGTTACTCTTTTGCATTGTTTGCCTGTTTGTTGTGTGTCTTGACAACTATATACGAAAACACTAGGAAATAAATGTAAATAATTGTTAATTGACTTGTAACTCCCTCTCTATCCGACATCCGACGATGAATAATCTTTGAAAACACTGAACTTAACTTTTTGAGAAAAATTGAAAAAAATCTCAGTTAGGTGCCACGCGCCTGTTAGCTTTTCAAATGTGCAAAACTATTCTCAATAACCAAGTCTTTCATACCCCCATTTTTAATATCTGTAAACTTTATTTATGCATACAATTTAGTTCCAGTAGTACATCAACGTGTACCACGATCTTCCCCGAAAATAGCGCTTAGTATATCTATTCAAGTAGCATGCCTTCAGGGTTTATTATTCAAATAGAACTGATATAAGAAGTATGTAGATGCAGTAGATTCAAATTTGTCCCATTTACACCACCTGTGCAATATGAAAATACTGATCCTCAAACATTGATAATCGGATACCAAAGTATTTACCTGCTTGCTAAATAGTATTGGCCTTCTACTAGAGTCTGCGTTCTATTCGAGAAAACTCAGAATGTACCAAAAAAAGAAATTGTCTCTAAATTATGAAATATTTGATTTTTTGGCTACATCTTGTTCAGCCATGCTGTAGGCAGCTGCACACAACTGGGCAACATTAACTGCTTGCTTACATAAGCATGCTGGCATACATATATAGTATGTAAACACCCAAATACTCAACCCCGGAAAAGTCCATATTTTCAAATGCGCATTTGGCTTTACAGCCAGTACATATAAGCATATGTAGAAAAATTCTGTAAATACACAGCAATAGCCGAAAAAGGGATAGCAGCCGTAAAAAAGGCGAATTAACCAGTTTCGACCTTTCAACGTACTAGCATCTTTGTGGTGTCCTTTCGTGGCAACGCTACATAAAAAAAATAAATCGTTAGAGTACAATTTAAAAAATATAGCACAATTTCAAAGAATAATTACGATAGATTAAAAAACGTTTACAACGCCCTTTTATAAATTCAATATTTTGGTGTTCTTTGGCAGAAATCTAAGAAGAAAGTAAGTTAAACTCTGTGAGGCGAGTAAAAAGCATAGCATTATGAAAAATTTGAGTCGCGAGAAAATCTGACATCTGAAATATAAATATTTGGACATAAGGCTAAGACTTATAATAAAGAAAGATCAAATCACAGCAATAAAAAAAGTATATGTATATGCTACAAAAGAAAAATATCAAAAATTATTTTTCCTATACATTGAAAAGCGAAAAAAGAATTATGATAGCAGTTATAGTGAATTGATTGTATAGTTTCGGATTATCGTTGGAAAAAAATCACAAAGAGTTTTTTAAAATAATATTGTAGATATCAAAAAATAAAGATCCTATTGTAAAAACAAAGTAACCAAATTGCTTCATATAGAGAAAATCTGAAAATTTACATTGCACAGTTAACTTTAATCCAAGCGATTAATAATTATTTGAAATGCAGCTATGCATACAAATTAACATGGGTAAACCTTATTAATCTATTAAAATGCAATGAGTACCAAAAAAATTTTTTGAATAGGATTATTTTCTAGTACAACTAGATTTTTTCCACCATTTTTTTTATTTTTTGCCATAAATTTTAGGTTGCTTTTAGTATTTAGTGCAGTCTAGTAGTAAGTGGTTGCTTTCCAGCTAGCTTTCCAGTCTCGTGTCTATTGCTATAACTATTTAAGTTGATTTCTTTCATCGTTTTATCCAGTAGTTTTTAAAATACATTAAACTTCGGATAAAAAGAATTCACCGAAATCACCGAGTTAGTTCATTTTAACCGAAAATTGAAGAAACAATATAATGTTGTTACTAATTTTTTTATAAGTGAAATCAATTTTATCAGAAGATGTACCTTTGAACGTGCAGCCAATGACTGAATATATCCAAAAACATTAGAGATAGAAAATAGAACATATATTCAGGATATAGACTCGCCAAAACAAACAGCATTCCTGCAGTTGAGCATCGATCTGTCACCATATCTAAAGTAGCTCCGAAAGATGAAGCTATAAAAATTAATGAAGCAAAGATATGTAAAATGAATCCACTAATCTCATGCCTTTATTTTTTACAAGTTGGAGGAACTAATGGCATGTTAAGTGAAAAAACTAATATCACTCGAAAACAAAAAAATATAAATTCAAGAAAAATTTGGGTCATTTCGCTTAGAATAATTTTCAATCAAGTATGACATTTAGTAATACGAACAAATAGTCAAAATAACCTTTTATTTTTCTATATAAAAATAAACAAAATCAAATAATTTTTTATGATCCAACTCTGATTTAACACTTTTTCACTTAGCAGATGGTCTCCCAAGAAATTTTGTAGCACGAAGAGGATGTTACGCAGTTTTCATATGCAACCACTATAGAAATTTGAGATTTTTCAGAGCTGAAGAAAAAAATATTTTTCTAGCATCTTCACTTTCCTACATGACTAAAATGATGGACAAGAACTATCTGCACTCCGTTCATGGCAGTGATCATTGCTAAACGAATTTAGAATTTATTAATCCAACTAGAACTACAACTATAGTGGCAAGTAACGCGTAGATATAGAAACGAAACATTAAAAATTATGGGTATGTAACTACCGTATGAGTCTTATTAAGAAACGAATCTGACCGTAGTAAATAATAAAATATTCTAATTAATTCAAGAAATAATCTGAGCTTGCTGTTAACACATTTATAATAGTACAATGAGGATCGCAGCAGAAAATGTGGTTTTCTCCTTTCAACCGAAACACTCACTTCAATGATTCATTTCACTTCCTGAAGAATAGAAACTTTCACTTACATTGATTAAACTTTCTGGCTACAGCTCCATCAATAATATCACCGGCGAAAGCCACAATATAGAAGCCAGTGCTCAACTTCCAGTTAGTTTTTGCAACAAAATAACTCAAAAGAACAAACGCTATTCGAATATATCCTATGAGATTTGGATAATAAAAAAAAACAGCGTACGGGTTTCCATTACTAGAAGCAGAGCTCTTTCGAGACGATTGCATCACGTCACGAATAGCACTCGATATAGAGAATCTTGGCAAGATAGAGTGAAGTTGATCTAGGGAAAGTGAACAAGCTCAACTTCGTAAAAAAACTGAAATTCTTTTAAGTCCCCACTCAAAAATTCATGCAAAAAATCCGTTTTTGTTATTTATAAATCCTAAATATTGGAACGAATCCGATTCAAAATCATTGAATTTTTCAAACAATTTAATCAATATTTCGAAATTCTGTGACTAAGGCTAAAACTTTAAACTCATTTTTCAACTGTTCAAAATGGCAGCCATCGAAAGCATGAAAAAAGAAGCTCTTGACTTGTCAACAATGAGAAAATAAGTAAATATCATCAAGACTGAATTTCAATATATATCTGTTTCTTAACGGAGCAGTACTTCATAGTAGTATCCAGAAATAAGGTTTTTTATGCCATTTTTGTTCCATATTGTTGCTTTTGAAGTTGTCTTATGATTTTATTTCCTCTTAGTAATGTTATGTAGTGAATTAAAGAGAAATTAGTTACTAAAACTTGTACATCAATCTTTGTGTCCCCTCGCTTCTGTCTCTCAAGCTTACTTCTCAAAGTTAACTTGGTTCTACTGCAGCTGCAATTACTTTTCAAAGTAAGATTCTGTTAGAAATTAACTTCTTAAGGAGTTGACTTCATTTTATAGCTGTGAAACTATAAGTTTTATTGCAAGTCATTGCTGGCCTGTGGTGACAGGCTATGGTGACAGATTAGGATTAGGATTTGTGTGTTGCTGTGAAATATACTCTCTGCTGTTGCAGTTTTACATTTTGTTTGCAAATGCATTCATAATTAACCTTGTATATGAAAAAATAATCTGAGCAATTGAGACCTCCTTTTAAAAGCTTACTTGCCAGTAAACTTATTAAAAGGGTGGGAAGCAAATGTACTAAACATTTAATCAATTGTTCTATTAAAAGTGGTAAATTGAAAAATAGTTTTGTAGTTTTTCTTTTTAAATCTGTTGTTAGGACTACAACAATACCTTAGATACGCATGTTCCAGAATATTCTATACTCTATGTTCTGTTTCATACATTCTGATGACTCTTCACCAAAGCAGCCAATGGGATATTGTTCTATTCTTATTTTTGTAACTCTTCATGAAAAGAGCCATTGGGGATTTTGTTCCATTCTTACTTTGATGACCTTTCATATATTAGCCAATGAAAAACTATTCTGATGACTCTTCACTGACCAGCCAATGGGAATTTGTTCTTATTCTAGATGACTCTCCACAAATCAGCGAATGGGAATGAGGCTAGTCATCAAGTTCAAGCTGGTCATCATTTATTCTTTTATATATTTCATCTTCCTGTTTTCTTGTCATTAGTGGAAACAGAAACATATACACATAAGTCAATAAACTTGTATTTCATTATTTCTCTTGTTCCTTCTATTGCTGCAATCCATCTTCCTTGTTCCAATCTTGTTTCTTGACCCTTTTTCCTTTCTTAACAAGTCTTGACATTAATATTCCAAGTTACATAAAAATATTTAACTTCAGTTATTGCTGGAATATAGACAGTGTGCATACAAGATGTACTGTCAATGACTTTTATATTTAATTATCGTTTTATATCAGTCAATATATATCTCATGAAGCAGTCATTGTCTGCTACAAGTTTATGAGAGATTGGTTGTTTTCCTAAATTGCCAGCAGTTAACTTGAAGCAGCAAAGTTTTATCAAACTGACTGCCTGATTAATGAGTTCCCTTTATTCAATTTGTAGCTCAAAGAAAATTTTGTAGTTTACATCAATAATATCCAACATCATGAGTCATATTTTTAATACTTGATTACATTTTTATTGGTAAAATAGTACATAATAATATAACACAATATGTTAGGATTTAGTATAAGGGTACATGTTTTGTTTAGATCCTCATACGTACTTACATCTGCAATTGCATTAAATATGCAATTATGTATTGAGTTTCTTTTGTAACATAAATTTTGGTTAGTATTGCTCCAGTGACATTGAGTTTGTACATAGATGCATTTTTTTCAAAAACTAATTCTTTGATTTACATTTCATTACTCAGTCAATTTTTGCATACTACACATTGTACAAAAGGATAATGTTTCACCATTCCAACTGTAACAATGTGGTGACCAAATAATAAATTACTGGAATGAAAAAAATGCTATATTAGAAGGAGTATTCTATTCAAATTTCATTCTATTTGTATTACTAAAGTTTTCAATATTTCCCTTGAGCCCATATAATTACAAAGCATGACTCTATATTCAGGGGAAGGTTATATACTCGCGAATTAAACTACCCATAATTTTAATTTTACTTCAAGATTTGTAATTTATTTTACGAATCTTGATTTTTTCAATCAAGTAATATGACAGTTGGACTTTAGTAGATATGAGTTTTTTTTACATAGTAAACAATGGAAAATGAATTGAAATCATGGTTCTGGGATTTAAACAAGACCTACTGTTTTCATGGCTTGGTCAATACATTTGACGTCAACGCCGAGTTTTCTGTACCAAAGCTTTCTAAGCGAAATCATATCACTTCATGCCCTTTTTACCAATCGAGCACGCCGCCCGAGATATTCAATTTGAATAAGGAGGCTAGAAAGTGTAGCATTCACACAGAATTGAATTCTCAACATGAGATAGATGAAATTGAATCGCCATTTTTTAGTACAATCGTTATTGATCCATCTCTTCTTGAGGATTATTCTCCCAACCTAAATCAAGTGAAGCGCTCGGTTTACCGGACTCCATTAACATCAAGAAAAATCACTGAAAATAGAAGCATACATGATTCAGGTACGGAGTACTGGACAGCTGATGAGCGATCGCATTGTGTTTCATCGAACGATAAATCAATGCCCGAAATGCAACCAATAGAACTAAAACTAAACGACAGCAATATTGACTTCCCTTTATATCCAACCTCAAAGGAGAATGAAAAAAAGCCGTCACAATCTTGTTTGAGGTCGCCTAACAGCAGTGAAAGCTCCAGCCATTCGGATGTAATTGGAACTACCGTAAAATACAATCTTAATCGCAAATGTGTCCTGTTGTCGGAATCAGATGTTAGCGATGAAGACATTGCTATTATGGCTGAATCAAGCAGTGAGAATGGGTCGTATATATTGAATCATAAATCTAGAGGGTCTCTACAATGTCGAACAGTGCCTACTTGTAATTTTCAAAAATCTGATGAATTTGCTGAAAAAAATTTATTGGAAGAGGAGTGCGAATTCGATGATTGTGGTGTATTGCAAAATTTTCAAAGCGATAATTCTGAATCTGACTTTATGTACAAAGGTAAGTTTCAAATATATATGCTAAATAGTTTACAAGCACACTAAGGATACTAGTATTATAAGATCCATTGCCTTCAGATGTGCTTATACAAATTTTACAAGTTTAATTGTGTGAACTCAAATACTGGTACTCAAGTACCATTATCAATTTGTTTTTTTGAAATATTCTATGAAATTACTCATTGTCAGCTATACTGTATAATCCAATTCAGCTGTTTCCGTATTGTTTAAAGATGTCCATATTATACAAAAATGTCTATAAAAGTAAGAAATTATCTGGTACATATTAAATGAAAGACTGCCCTTGACAACTTTCTTCTGTCATTTAAGCACCCTAAAGTGAAATTTTCAAGAATTTTATTAAATTCAAGGAATAGGACTGCACAAACTAAAATTACTTTCAAAAGTTTTTGCATAGAGTACACTTCGGATAAAACAACCTTGTGGAGACCACCAAATTCATTTGTAACAAAGTTTTGAAGCAAACTTTTCAATTATGACTCTTTTGCTTATTCATTAGTAGTGAAATTTGTTGAAAGCAACATTATTTTATCTGAAGTTTACTATGTATATTTTTTTCAAAAAGTACTAGCACATCGAAGTAGGAAAAATATTTTACAAAACACCTGTACTACAACTAGCAAGGATTTTGATCATGAATTGACAATTACTTTTACATATATTATGAAATTACATTTGTTGGTAAAAATTTTTTTCAAAATATTTTTATTGATTTTAGTATAGAGCAGAAACGCACTAAAATATTTGTATACATGAATATATGTGGCACCACCACAATACAGATTTATGCACATTTTTTACTTTAGTGGATGAGAAAAATGAGTCAAACATTATTTAAAACAAGTTTTGTCTTTGGCTTACCTATGAATAGCAGAATGTACTCAATAGCTTTGTAAGCATGTGAGAAAAAAATTAACTACGAAAATTATAGATAGGAAAAATATGAATAGTAATTGATTTTCTAGGACTCTAATGCATATGCATGAAAATTTGTCCATTTTTTATTGAAGCTGCTAACCCAGAGTGCTTAAGATTGTGTTAGCCATTCATTATCTGATTTCATAGTTGTCTAAATGATGTTGACCATATATAGTATAGTTGCTATTCTCGAAGTACAGCCATATAAATTGCTTCTTGATTATTGTTCTCGAATGATCTTAATCTGAATTACTAAGCAAAAGCACTTTTTACTTTTTGATAATCAAGATGTAGACAAATTTTTTTTTCCTATCTCTATTGTAAATGTAAGTTTGATTTTTTTCAGAATCAGCTAGCTCAGATGACAGTTTTGTCGTTGGAGACTCGGAAATAGAATATGAATCATCACAGTCAAGCTCATCAACTATAGCTACATTTAATAAATACAACAAAGAAAACAAAGATTCGAATGCCAAAAATCGATTAAAGTCAAATTTAACCGATGCTCCTGAAACGCCAAAGCATAAAAATCGAGCAAAGTCAACTATTCTCAATTCTTTCGGTAAATTGAATTCAGAAGAAAGGCCAAATTCAAATATTAATAAGGTTATCTTTGAAATTTCCGAATCAAAAAACCGAACAAAATCGAATGCAACCGATTTAGTTTTTAAGAAACGTAAAAATTCGAAAATTGATGGTTTATTGGACAAATATGATGCTGACCTTTCAAATGCACAGATGAATAACTCAAAAATCATTTCAAAGAATATGGAAATGTTGACAGGGTTGTCTTTTCAAAAATCAAAAAAAGACTTGGGATACAAGTATTTGACTGAATTCAACGAAATTGTTTTTGAGGATAGACTAAAAGGTTTAGAAATTCAGTGGAGCAGTAGAATGACAAGGACTGCTGGATATTGTGAATGCACCAGGTAATTTGACTTTTCAGATATTATTCTAAATCGCATCATTAAAAAAATGAACTCATGATGAGCTGAAAAGCCACCAAAATGTATTTTTATTCCTTCAATACTTCTTCGGTCACTGACGCCTCCGTTGACTTTTTTAAATTTTTCTATTTGTTTACTTTTTTTCATTCTGCACCATATTTTACACTTTCCCCATTAGAATAGCTGTTAATATCACTTCACTTGATAATAACAGCATTTAATTACAATACTAACAAAAATACAGGTATATTATTACAAAACGGGTAATATTTGAGTAATAAATAACATTGAAAAGAATTAAAAGTTTTAAAGAAAAAAGATTTCATGCGTTAAATTTTACCCGTAAAAACAAATTTTTTCTGTTACGTCTCCATGTACTAGCATTTTACTTCATTGTTGTAAATTAGTAATTTTTAACCATGATTTTTATTTTGGCCGTTGCAATCAATTTAAGTTATAATTCAACACGACTTAACTATTGGAATATTCGTAACATGACACAAGTAGCAATAGCCATAACTAGCAAGAATAATTCTTCCATTCTCATAAATATGTTTGGTCTGCTCAAGTTTATTCTAGATATAGACTCGCAAATACTCGATTCTATTCCCTCTTGCTAATTCGATTTTAACTACAGAATTCAATCTAAATTGAAATCAATTAAAGGTTTCAAAATTTATACCATTCGCATATTTAAAAACATACAAAATTTTAATTTTCATATAGATTATATAAATTTTATGGTGCGCAACCCTTCAATGTCAATTTTACCAGAACGGGAATCAAAATTTGCACTCAAAAGTCACTTGTTCAGCATTAGATAAAAGTACTTTATTGATTGCACGTATGATTCAAACAGAATCCAATGTGTTATAATAGATAAAAATCGAAAATAGTTCATTAATAAAGTTATCACTCAATGAGAGTGGCATCGATTAATGCATTTCTCAAGCTAACTCGTGTCTAAATTTACAAATTTGAGATACCAGTAAAAGTTCAACTACTGCACTTTTTGCTGAGATTCAATTATTATTTCAAAACGATTTGGGAAAAATCAGTATGCAGCTTACTGATTAATGCGCATTTTTTCAAACAACATGTAAAGCATCAATGAAGAAATCTTGCAACATGATATTACATTTTTTGTGAAATACATAGAGAAATTCTGCCCAATGGTACATGTGCTCAGAAAGCTATTATCCAGCTGAGCACAAAGGTAGTGGACACAGAAGAAAGGCTGATGCATACGTTACTTCATGAGCTATGCCACGCAGCTGATTGGATAATTGATATGAAACATTCTGGCCATGGAAAAAATTTCAAGGTACAGTCATTCATAGTATTGCCATTGCCGAATTAAATTCGAGAAAGTTCAAGCTGAAGTCATTTATTTTTTCGAAATTACCATACTTGGAAACGTCATTGATCACTTTTGAAACTACAACCCACGAATTTGAATAAATTTTGAGTTTTTGAAGCCTAAAAGACCAAACTTTTATCAAAGTTGCAAAACGATTTTTACCCAATTTGAAAATGTGATGATTTCTCTGGTTGAGCTCAAGCAAGCGATTTGAACTACCCTTTTTCTAAAAGCTAGCCATTTATTGTAATGAAAAATTTAGATTTTTACAAATTGGATATTTTTTATATTTAGCACATAAATATATCTAGTTAATCATAGTATAAATATATATAAATATTATGAACAGTGCATAATTTTTTCAACTATGTAGAAATGGGCTCTAAAGGCAAAATCGCACTATCCTGAATTTCCAACTGATCGCTGCCACAATTATAAAATTAGCTACAAATACAATTACGAATGTCAAGGATGTCATGGTGTGATTGGGCGACACTCAAAATCCATCGATTCCACAAATGCAGTTTGCAATTTCTGTTCTGGAAAATTTAAATTACTCCCGAAATTGTCGCAGTTCGGGACAGAAGTTGCTAAGCAGGATCCATCTGGCTTCAGTCTGTACGTGAAGGAGAATTTCAGCCGAGTAAAATCAATTTTAGGCAAAGTTAGTCATGGCGAAGTGATGCGGGAATTGTCTAGACAACATAAAGAAGCAAACTCTGAAATAGTTATATAGCTTTATGCTTTTCTAAAAAGAGCATACCCGAATTAAATGCTAACATTACAAATCATTAGCTTTGTTAAAAATAAATTGTTACTAATGAAACCCTTGTTTTTTATCTCTCTGTTGATATATTTAAAAAATATATTATTTCAAGTACTAACTATCAAGCTTTTTCAAGTAAAGTAATTAATTTGACTTAATGACGCACAGGGCTTGATGAAAATGATTGCTCGGAAAGATGAATATTTTTTTACATGAAGAGTAAAATTCACTACTGAGGTATTGCAATTGTTAAAAATAATGAAATAATCAACAGTTATTTATAGGAGTTTCTGGGTGAGGAATTTTTATAGTTTATAAGGCCCACGATTATTGTTATACTGTGAAATTCTGGAAGTTTTTTCATATTTCTGGGTTGATAGTAGATTTCAATTTTGGTCGATGAAGTTTGGTGTAGCGAATATTGCATATGAGGTGCGCATATCAAGATTTTAAACTCTGGAAGATTCTAAATAATATAGTAAAAGTAATATTACTCACAACAGAGTTGTATTGCAGTTATCAAGCAGACACTATTCCTAGTTTTATCTTTTATGAAGTGGATGATAATAAAAATGACATTTATCAAATGCACTGAATGTCAGGATATCTGCCCTGTCCCCAGATACTACAACCCCTAAAGCCCCTTACCGCCTAGGGGTTGATGGTTCAACGGTACGAAAACTAAATAGTAGCACCAAGGTCTCAAGTTCAAATCCCAATGCTTCCAAATATTACCATACTTAACTATACATTCACCCAAGAATCCTAACACTAATTAAAATTGATATAGAGTTCATGTCCAAAACTTTGAATTGTTTACTTTTAAAATTATCATGCCATCATTTGATGACAAACTTCGAAATGGATTGGAAAGAGGAGATAGCAAAAGGTTATAGCGTTTACAATGTACAGGTATATTTATAGCTTAAGTGTAATTTAAAATATTAAATAGGGCAGTTTAAAATCAACCTCTTACGACAGCTCAGTACCTATGTTTCCCAAAATATATGTATAAAAACTAGAGTAAAATATGATCCAAATAAAAAAAATTTTAGTCATGACAAATATTAGGATATGGAGACTCTTTACATATAATGAGTGCCTTCGGTGTACCTTGCTAGTACTTCTTTAGTCATACTTATGAATCTTCATTGCATTAATTCAAGGCAGTATGCACTAACAGAGGTAGTTGAGTATAATTTAGATAATACTAAATTTAGCCATGACAGAAAAAAAATGTTACCTGATGATTACGCCACCAGTACCTTCAGCTAAACCAATGTGTTCGATTTTAGATAATGAAATATTGTACACTTGATAATTATCATTGAACAAGATACCCTGGTTTTACAGCAAGATGTGGTTTTAGATGAAAGACAAGTTATACTAGCTAAATCTATAACATCAGTGGCAGGTTCAGTATCAGCTTGAAATTAATTGTACAAATGGCAGACTAAAATTGATTATATATACATTAAAGTCCTCTGTGTAGTCATTATCAACAGCAAGTGTTGCTGAATTTTTTGAGAATGGTAACATGATGATTGTGGGTACACTCTAAGATTCAATTGCAAGTGCAAATTTTGTTTATTACTAAAGAAGGAAAATAAGAGCTGGAAGATTGGGGAATTTTCTTGATGAGATTAGTTTTTAACTTTATTAACTGCATTGTCTAATATATTGTAGATGTATAAAACTGATCCAAACTAATTCCTATTTTCTAGTTAATTTAATTGGGCTTCTGAGCATTAAATTGATTAATGCTCTGTTAGGATTGCTGCATCCAATAAAGACTAAAATTGGTTAAATATAATTTTTTCAAAAGTGGCAGGTCATCATTGAACTTCAGCAGTAATTTATGGCAATTCATCATCAAACTTGAGCTATAGCATATGTTGACTAGAAGATAAACTTCTAACCATGCAAGTAGCCTTAGTGGTCTTGTACTCTAGTCTTGTTTATCAACTTTATACTTATAACTCCTGATCTGTTTCATTCTGTCCTGTTCTGTTCTATACTGTCCTGTTTGGTATTTGTTTGTCTTGTCAACAATTAAACTTTGAAATTGAATCTGTTGAGTTATTTGCTGAAACTAGCACTATGTTCATTTAAACATAGTTTTTAAGCATCTTTTTGTATATAGAGCTAATGGCCTAGGAGGCTATTCATTTGTACTTGTTGCGGTCTTTATAGCTCTTGCAATACTTTCTTTACTATCTGGATACTGAAATAACTAAAATAGTCATTGAAAGAAGAATCAGAAAATTGGGGCAATGGAAAATATTTTCTACTGTTTAAACAAGTAAAAACCCTAATAAACAATTATGATGGGAAGAAGAAATGTTTTATCTCATACTGCAACAAATAATTTTAGTTTTTACTGAAGTTATGCTTAAGCAGTATTGCCTACATTACTGTCATAAAAAAATTTGAAGTTTGAGGAGGGAGACTTGGTACTTTTAATATATCTGATTAATAGTTGCAGAATAATTGTTGAGAGTAATTTTACATATTTTTCAAACCAAACTATAGCTTGATTTTTAATGAATTACCTTTGTGTAACTACAGATCCAATATTATAAATTTCTCCCTACAAAAAGTGAATTCCATAAATGAGATAAGTTTTTGTTGTCATAAAAATTGGTAATTTTAAATACAAACATGACAAACATTGAGAGCATTACACTTCATATGGGGTTGGTAAACTAGCAAACATATGAAATAATTTTGCCATGAGTTTTGTACATATAATTTTTCATAGTGCATATCAAATTGAAAGTTGCTTAAGAAATGAAAAAATGTTACTTCAGAGTAACAGCCCTAGGCAATATTAAAAATGTTCTATTCATTTTTATTTAGTATCCTATAAACTATTCTATTTACATACACAATAGATGCACTGCATCAACTATCAAACTATCAGTTTTTAAACCTATGACAAGATGCACAAAGATATTTATCACAAAATAATAAGAGCTGCTCTATGCTGAATAGTTGTAGAAATATACTGGTGGATTAAATTTAGAATCATATAATGCAATTTATTGCTTATAGCAGCAGCAAAATCCACCCAATGTTGTAGTTTGGTGAGTTATGTCTATTACTCATCCCAAAGGTTCCTAAATGAAGGCACAAACTTGATATGTACCTGTTGGCATGCATCAGCATAACTTGTTGCTTTAATTTTCTGTTAAGCAGATGCTTGATGACCTAAAACTTGAGCAGTCCATGTAAAAATGGACTGTTATAGCATGTCCATAGTGTTCACTTTAAAACTTAAAAGATCAAAGTTCTTTACATAGACAACATTAGTAAGGTTGCCAGACTTTGCTTGCTGCAAATAAGAAGATTTTTAGATTCTTCCACAGTTGATAGTGCTTTGTCACACCTCATATGAAAAAGAATATGCATTGACTTATAACAATTTGTCTTATTGCTCCTCATGATGCACTCACCAGCATGGTTACTTTAAATATACATGTATTTGTTATGTCAAAGCAAATAAACCACATTAGATTAAATAACTGGGAGTTGAAGCCCATGATTCACTACGGTTCTATAATCAAAAGTGGGTACTGAGGTTCTTAATGCAGGAACAGGAACTTTATGAATCTATGTAGCTGCATATGGCATGGAGATATTAAGTGACCTTGCTTGACTATGCTTATCAGTAAAAAAGGAATGGCAATTGTATGGATAGTGTTAGGAACTGATTTGTACGCCGTGCTTTCTATTCAAAGATACTAGTAGTTTGATATATTCGTTTGTATTCGAG
>JAULBW010007731.1:0-119070 GCA_032358265.1 Vaucheria bursata | reverse complement strand
CGAGCGCTCATGGCCTCCGGCGGCCAGCAGCGTGCTGGACCCGCCAGCGGCCCGCTGGACCGGGGCGGAATCTCCGTGGCCACGCGCCCGGTCGACCCGGCCCCGTCAGTCCTGCACGCGGTTTTGAAACAGCGTCCTAGCGGCCTCCCCGGCCTCCTCGGCCGCCGCCGCCAAAGCCGCCTCCTCCGCCGCCGAAGCTGCCGCGGTTTCCACCCCCGAAGCCACCCCCTCCGAAGCCGCCGGTCCCCCCGCCGCCAAAGCGGCTGCTTCCGCCTCCGCCGCCGGCGGGGCTGAACTGCGGTCCGCTCGTCTGCGGACGCTGCTGCATCCGCTGCTCGAACATGCGGCGGATGTCATCCGGGTTCGGCTGGGGGGTCGCCTGCGGCTGCGACTGGCCGCCGGTCTGGTCCGTCGTCGTCGGCCGGGTCCGGGAACGGGACGACGTGACGCGGATCTTCGGCATCAGGGTGCCGAGGGCTTCCGAAACGATCGCCGAGTTCGTGTTCTCGAGCGAGACGATCCGGACCGAGCGGCGGGAGTCTTCCGCCGTCTTGTCGAGCGTCGCGACGAGGTCCTTGATCTCTTCGTAGAGGTTCTCATTCGCGGAGACGAGCAGCGTATTCGTCTGCTGGTCCATCGCCAGCGTCAGGCGGACCTGCGGCATCTGGCGGTTCTGTCCCTGGCCGCCGCCGCCCCCCATCATCATCGCCAGCATGTTCTGCCCGCCGCGGCCGCCGAAGGGGTTCTGCCCCTCTTCGAGGTAGTCGCGGTACAGCTCGCGAACCGTCTGGTAGACGTCGGCGACTTCGGCGTGTTCAACGGCGATCATCCGGGGCTGCCGGGCGCGGCCCGTTTCGGGGAGCTCGGAGAGATCGAGGATGTCGAGCATCTCTTCGACTTCGCGGACCCGGTGCGGCGGGCCGGAGACGAACAGGGCGTTGAGCCGCGGATCGGGAATGATCCGCAGGCTGGTCGAGGCGGTGGCGCGGGTCAGCCCCGAGGCGTCCATCATCGACGAGCCGAAGCTCGAGATACCGCCGGTCAGGCTGCCGAACATCCCGCTCGAACCCGAGGAGGACTGGATAACGCTGCTGTCGGGAACGAGCTGCTCGAGCATCGCGGCCGCTTCGGTCGCGTCCGCCGAGCGGAGGGTGAAGACCGTCCAGCTCGTGCGGGGGGGGACCGAGGCGAGGGTCGCTTCGAGGACCTCTTCGAGGCGATCGAGGGCCGCTTCGTTGGTGGAAGTCAGGACCAGTTCTCCCCCGACGACGGTGATGATGACCGGCGGCGGAGCGGCGCCGACGGCGGGCCCATGACCGGGGGCGACCTGCGGCCCCTGAGCCGGCGGAGTCGTGCCGGGAGCCGGCTGCTGAGCCGGGGCCGCGGCGGCATTCGGGTTCGCGGGCTGCGTCGCGGCCGGCGCCTGAGCCTGGGCCGGCTGGGCCGCGGCGGGCTCCGGCTCTTCGGCGAGGTCGGCTGCGACGGCGGTCAGCGGGAGCGGGCCTTCCAGCGGGCGGTCATTCCGGGCCGCGGCACTCTTCCGGGGGGCGGGAGTGGCCGAGACGGGACCCTTGGTTTCCTGCGGGGCCGAGACCGGCTCGCGGTCCGACGCGGGAGGAGGGAGGGGGCCTTCCGACTGATCGAACGGCGGGCGTCCGTTGGTCCGCGAGGTCGGCGGAGCGAGCGGGTTCTGGGCTGCGGGGGGCCGCATGCCGCGGATCAGGCCCCGCTGCTCGGGGGTCACGATCCGGATCGGGGTCGGGGACTCGCTCGCCCAGATCCGTTCGATGAGGGGCATGATCTCTTCGGGGTCGCGGCCGCTGAGCGGGAAGGTCCGGACCGTCCCGCGGTCGGAGCCCTTCTGGCCGGAACCGTCTTCGCCGAGCTGCGCGAGGAGGGTCTTGACCTGGGCCACCTGATCGACCGTGCCGCGGATCATGATCTGCCGGCCGACGAGGTCCGCTTCGACCGTCGGGGCGAGCGTCCCGTCGGTCGTGAACATCGACCGGATCGTCGCCGCCATGACGAGCGGATCCTTCTTCATCAGCGGGATCACGGCGACCTGCTGCGGGCCGGAGCCGGCGCGGTCCATCTGGCGGATCAGCTGCTCGACTTCGCGATGCTGCTGGGCGGTCGCCATGATGTGGATCGAACGGGATTCGCCATCTTCGTTGATGACGATGCCGGGCATCAGGGCGTCGATCGACTTGGTGATCTCGCGCGGATTGGCGTTCTCGATCTTGTAGACCTGCAGGTAGGGCTTGCGGCTGCCGCGCGTCCCCTCGCCGTCGCTCTCGACGTCGACCGTCTCGAGGGCCGACTTGACGATCTCGTGCTCGGCGAGCGTCGCCGTGACAAGCAGCTTGTTGGTCCGCTCGTCGGCGGTCACCTGGCTCTGGCCGACGGCCGTCTGCCCCTGCGCCCGCTGCATCATCGCCTGCATCTCGCGGGGGTCGCGGTCCCGGTCGCCGCCGCCACGGAAGTCCCGTCCGCCTCCACCCCAGCCGCCGCCACCGAATCCGCCGAAGCCACCCCGATCGCCGCCGGCGCTCGAGCTGACGTTCGTCGTCGGCCGGGAGATCCCGAGGAGGCTCTTGACCACCGTCTCGGCGTCGTAGGCGTCGATGTTCTTGACCGCGTAGGCGCGGAACAGCCGGTCCTGCGGCGAGTGCTGGGCCGCGAGGCTGTCGATGATGTCCTTGATCCGGCGGAGGTTCGACCCGATGTCGGTCGCCATGATCGTGTTCGTCGACTTGAGGCCGACGACCGAGCCCTGCGGACCGCGGATCGAGTCGAGCTCCTTGGCGATCTGCGCGACGTCGACCCCCGAGACCGGGAAGGTGACGGTCAGCAGCTCATTGCGGCCCCGCTTGGCAAGCTCGTTCGGAGAGATCTCCGGAACGAGGTTCGGCGGGAGCGGGTTGCCGTCGAGCTTGAGGCAGACGAGGAACTCGTCCCGGCGGACGAGGATGAACCCCTTCTGCAGCAGGTAGCCGTTGAGGATGTCGAGCGCTTCGGTCGAGGTGTAGGACTTCTTGTCGTAGTAGTTGAACGTCCCCGGGGGGACTTCCGTGAGGTCGAGCGTCAGCCCGGCCCGCTCGGCGAAGAGCTTCAGGACTTCCGTCCAGGGGGCGTACCGGAAGTTGAACGACATCTTGACGTCGTCCGGGGCTCCGGGAGTCGAGGCCTTCGGCGCGGCCGGGCCGCCGGCGGCATCGGCCCCGGCGGGGACGACCGCGGAGGCGAGTTCGGGTTTCGGCTCACCGCCGAACGAGGCGGTCACCTTGGCCCCTTCGGGGACCGCTTCGATGTAGGGGATTCCCTGAACGTTATTGGTGGTGCGGCCCCCGGGCCCGCCGCGGCCCCGATCGCGGCCTCCCCGGTCCCCGCGGGACTCTTCGGGGGCGGGCGCGCCGAGGCGTTCGGTGAACTTGGTCTTCTGGTCAGCGTTCAGCACGCCGTTGATCCGGCCGTCGAAGTCTTCGCGGAGCTTCGTCCGCTCTTCTTCACTCGCCTGGAATCCGAGCTTGAATCGCTCGTCTTCGTACTCCCGCTCGAGCTTCTTGATCTGGCTGGCCTGGTCGCTCGAGAGGCCGATCTCCTTCGCGATGTCTCCGCGGCCCAGGGCTCGCGTCCCCTGCCGCTGGAGGTTGATCTGCATGGCGCGGCTGAACTGCTTCTCGTCGAGAACCCCCTTGGCCTTGGATTCGATCTCGGCGGTCAGCTTCTCCGTCGCGACCTGCATCTCATCACGGACGGCATTCCGCTGTTCGTCCGTCTCGGCGGAACGCATCTTCTGCCAGATCGGGCCCATCTTCTCGAAGAAGCCCGACTCTTCGGAGATCTTCCGGAGCTTCTCGGACTGCTCGTCCGTGATCCCGACTTCCGCCCTGGCCGCGTCACCACGGAGGACATCGAGCAGTCCGCCGCCGCCGGGGCCGCGGAATCCCCCGCCGCCACCGCCACCGCCTCCAAAGCGCCCGCCGCCACCCGGGCCACCCCCTCCTGGTCCCCCGCCGCCGGGGCCTCCCCGGCCGCCACCCCCCGGCCCGCCCCGTCCGCCGCCGTTCTGGTCTTGCGCCAGAGCCGAGCCGCAGAGGGCAGCCGATGTCAGGACGATGCCGACGAATCTCGAAAGGCGAGACCGCATGGAAAAACTCCGACCCGGACGGGTCTGACGGGACAATGTGGGGGCGCGCACGGCTCCTCCCCTCCCTGAAGAGAACCCGGGGGCGGGGGAGAAGTTTCGCGTCTTCCCGAATGATCGACGGATGGTACGAGCGAGCCCGAAAAGTTTACCGCGGGACCGTGACCGGTCCGAGAAGAAAGAGGGGCAGACGCAACGTATTCCGCACAATCGCTAGGACTTACCTCAACAGTTCATGAAGAGTTCAGCGGTTCGGCGCCGCCAGATTCGTCATGTTCGAAATGACCGGATGGTCACCGCTTCTCTCAAGTCGGTCGGGGTCCGCTCCAACGACCCGCCGGGAAATTTTCAAAATTCAAACGACGTGGCCTTGCGTGCTGGAATGGCTCGGCTATTGTGTTGACACTGAGTCTCAGTGTCGTCTTGGCGGCTGACGCCGGGACTCAGCAGGCCGGAAAGCGAACTCCACCGCAATCCGGACGCGATCTCCCCGAGGGGGATGGGCCCTCGGGGAGATTTTTTTTCGCCGCCGCTTCTTCATCCGCAAAGGCCTGTGACGCCATGCCGGACGCTCGCGAGGGGATTCGCCACGCTTACGCCTCCGGAGACCTCGAGCAGGCGGACCGCCTCGCCCGCACTTACCTCCGGCAGCACGACGACGACGGCCGGACCTGGGAATGGGCCGGCCTGATTCACTTTGCCCTCGGCCGGTTCCCCGAGGCGGTCTCGGCCCTCGAACGAGCCTCGGTCTGCGTTCCCCTGACGGGTGAAGGGCGGATCGCCCTCGCGCAGGGGTACGGCTTCCTCGGCAAGCGGGATCTCGCTTGCGAGCTCCTCGCCCTCCTGATCAGCGACGAGTTCCTGACCGCGGCGCTCCTGCTCCAGGTCGCCCGGGCGCTGAACCACCTGGAAGAGCCGGTGCTGGCGATGCACGCCTGCCGGTCCGCCACCCGCCGCGACCCCGAACTCGCCCAGGCCTATTACGACATGGGGTTCTACGGCTCGCGGTGCGGTGTCCAGCCCCACCACATCGAAGCCCTCGCCCGCAAGGCGGTCTCGCTCGCTCCCGATCACACCCGCTACCGGATCGGCCTCGCCAGCCACCTCGTCCTGCAGGGGCGGATGCAGGAGGCGTACTGCGCGATCCGGAACCTGAGCGACCACCAGATCGACAGCGTCACCTGCGAATGCTGCCTCGTCCGGATCGCGGCCATCTACGAGAAGGCGGGAGACACTTCCCGCCTCGAGCGGTGCCGCCTCAACCTCTGCCAGACGACGACCGACTGACTGTTCCTCCGGGCCTCGTCTTCCCGCCTCCAAGAGCCAACCTGAACCGTCCGCGGATGCGGACGCGACCTCCCCCGCCTTCCGACCGACCCACCTGTTTTCCCGCCTGCTGCACTAGCCAGCTTCACGCCTGGACCGCCAGCGACGCAGCGTTTCCGTTTCACCCTGTTGTGAAAGGTTCTCGCATGCGCCGATCTTCGGCCTGTCCCGCTCTCCCTGCGCACCGTGAACCGCGCGTCCCGCGGCGCGGCTTCACGCTCATCGAGCTGCTGGTGGTCATCGCCATCATCGCGATGCTGGTGGCGCTGCTCCTTCCGGCCGTGCAGAGTGCCCGCGAGGCGGCGCGGCAGACGCAGTGCCGCAACAACCTCAAGCAGATCGGCCTGGCGATGCACAACTTCCACGAGACGCGGGGCGAGCTCCCGCATCTCTGGAAACATGGTCCGCCGGATCCGGGAAGCGTCGCTGGCTGCAACAAGCCCCGCACGCCGCTGATGCTGCTCCTCCCGTATCTGGAACAGGCCGCGACTTACGACAAACTCGAAACGACGACTGATCCGAAGCTGCTCCCATCGGTCCCCGTGTACGTCTGCCCGTCCGACCCCAAGTTGGCGGGAGCCAATCCGACTTACACCTCGTACGGCGTCAATGCCGGCGACTCGGCCTACTCCTGGGGCTGGATGTGCGATGGGGTCACCCCAACCGCCTACTACTGTGTCTATTTCCCCGCATCCAAGATGTACTTCAACGGCATCATCGACGTCGCCGGCACCGGGTGCGGGACCCGGAAGGGGGGGCAGTCGGTCCGCCTGGCGGACATTGTCGACGGGACCTCCAACACGCTCGCGTTCGGCGAACGCTGGGGAACGGTGATCGATCCCGCCACCCGTCGGCCGGTCGGAGCGGGCGCCACGGTCTCGCCGGCGTACTGGAACGACAGCTACGCGACGTTTGCCACGCTCGCCGCCAACAAGCTCAACACTCACGACTACTACGACTTCATCACCGTCAACATTTGGTCGAGCTACATGACGTCGTTTCGTTCGGACCATCCAGGGGGCGCGCAGTTCGTCTTCGCCGACGGATCGGTCCGCTTCGTCAGCGACGGCATCAACGGCGACGCTTCTCCAGGATTTCAGTACCCCGAAGGGACCGCCTCACCGACGCGGGGGGCCCCCAATCCCAACGCCGCGGGCCGGTTGTTCCGCTCTTTGGCGACTCGGAATGAAAAGGAGCGCGTCGGTGAATTCTGATAAGCCGTCCCCTGTGCTGAACGGTGTGATCGCCGTCGTCCTGCTGGGTGGCGCACTCTGCCTATGGTGGATCTGGAAGCAGACTCGATCGCCGCAACAGCAGGCGATGACGACCGAAGAGCTCGAGAGAACACTCCGGCGTGGAGAAGCGCGCGATCGCGACAACTGGGAGAAGATGTGGAAAGAGGCGGGAAAGAAACCCCCGGCCGCTCCGGCGCTCGAATCGCGGGGACCTCACTGATTGCGAGCCGCTCTGCGGAGCCCCTCGCAGACGCCCTGAGGAGGGCCCTCCTGTGAACGTCTCGCTGGCCGCGGCCGTCCTCTCCCGGTATCCGCTCGCGCGGGCCCGGGCGATTCTCGACCGGTTCCCTGAGGACCGGGCCGAGAACGTCCCGCTGGCGCTCGCCGAGCGGATTTTCCTGCAGCTCGGTGGCGCGAGAAACGCGGAGCGAGCCGGGTGGCCGCAGCTTCCGCGGCCGTTCCTGCTGGCATACTTCTCGATCGTGGAGGGGATCCCCCCCGGTCCCCGCCGCGAAGCGTGGGCCGAGCTGCTCATCCGGGCGGTGAACGCCGCGGAAACGCAGTCCGATTCTGAGCGGCATCAGCGGGGCGGGGCGTAGCGGCGGTCTCAGGCGCTGGCCGCCAGCTCGGGGAGAGCGATCGGCGCGGTGAGCTTCACCTTGAGGTACCGCTCCCCCTGCGTGTCGTAGAAGTTGATCAGGTTCTGCTCGCTCGCCCAGATCGCGCCGAGGCGGATGCTGCGGGGGCCTTTGACGGTGAACTCCATCCCGCACTGCCGGCCGCGCATCATCAGGGCCGCTTCCCGGAGCCGGAACTGTTCCGCCAGAAGGTTCTCCTTCTCGCAGAGTTTCGTGTGGATGAACAGCCGCAGTTCATCGAGGGTTCCGACCGTTGCCGTCTGCTCGAGCATGTCCCGTCCGTGTCTTGAGCGCTGATACCTGGGCCCGGGACGGTATCGACGCTCGCCGGGGGGGCGATTGAGAGGGGGCGTCGGGCGATGACATTCCGTTAAGATGGTCTCAGACCCGCCATCCGGATCGGGACGCACAATCGCTCCGTCGCGAACTCGTCCCCGATCCCTCAACCGCCTGACGTCCCTTTGCGGAAGGCTGCGTCGAGACTGACGGCGTGAACAGGTTTGTGTTCAGTGGCGGTCCCCACCGCTTTTGCCGCTCCCCGCGGCCCCCTGTCGGAATCCATGATGACCCCTCTGCTGTACCTCGGTGACACGACCCTCTCGACCGCCGCCTCCTATCTGGGGGGCGTGCTTGCGAATGCGGGACTGCGGTTCGATTACGTGCCGAGCGACCAGGCGCTCAGCGCACAACAGATCAGTGCCGGGCGGCCTCTCGTCATTCTGAGCGATTACCCCGCCGCACGGATTTCCACGTCGGTTCAGGAGCGGATCGTCTCGGCGGTGGCGGACGGGATGGGGCTCTTGATGATCGGGGGGTGGGAATCGTTCCACGGTCTCGGCGGAGACTGGGACGGGACGCCGGTCGGCCGGATCCTGCCGGTCGAGGTCAGCGGCTCCGACGACCGGCTCAACTGCGATCATCCGGTGTTGATCCGCTGCGTCGCGCCGGCGCACCACATTACGGAGGGGTTGCCGTGGGAGACCCGACCGCCGGTGATCGGGGGAATGAACAAGGTGGTGGCGAAGCCGCTTGGCTCTGTCCTGCTTGAAGCGTGCCATTATGCGGCGGATTGGTACCGAGGTGAGCTGCGGCTGCATGCGGCGGGGCGGGATCCGCTGCTGGTGGTGGGGACTCATGGGGCGGGTCGGGTGGCGTGTCTGATGACGGATGCGGCGCCGCACTGGGTTGGTCCGTTTGTGGACTGGGGTGCGACGCGGGTGTCGGCGAAGGGGCCTGGTGCGGGGGAGATCGAGGTGGGGAGCCTGTATGCGCAGTTCTTCCAGCAGCTCGTCCGGTGGACGATGGGGAAGTAACGGCGCGTCGATCCACCACGGACGCCCCCCAGCCCGGGTCCAGCACGCTGCTGGCCCCGCCGGAGGCGCTCCGATGTGGAACCGTGAAAAACAACGGACGCCCGCTTTGGGGATCCCGCGTCGAATACTCCGTCGTTGTTCCTCGCCCGGAGTGCAACGCGAGTGTGATGAAGAGAGAGGCCCGCAGCGCCGGTTCGCGATCGGAGGGCCGTTGTGTGCCAAGGTTCCACGTCGAAAGTGCCTCCGGCGGCCAGGAGCTCCGCCCCTGGACCCGGGTGGCCGTAGCACGATGGGTTTGAGCGGGTGACGTCGTGCCGGCAGGGGCCCGGTTCAGTCCGGCGGGACGTTGGGATCACGGACCGCATCTGCCATAATTCCCACTCCCCCCGCGTCCTAGGAGGCCTGGTGTTTTCGAATCAAGGATCGTCGGACTTCGACCTGAACTTCCGCCTGCTCGGCTTCCCGATCCAGGTCAGCCCGACCTTCTGGCTGTCGAGCATTCTGCTGGGTTGGCCCATCATTCAGGCCTCCGGCGGACTGGCCGAAGGATTCGTTCCACTCGCCGTCTGGATCGGAGTGGTCTTCGTTTCGATCATCGTCCATGAACTGGGCCATGCCCTCGCCGCCCGCAGCCTCGGATACCGGCCGTATATCCAGCTCTACTTCATGGGGGGAGCCGCCTTCTCCGAGGTCAAGTACGGCTGGCGACAGCTCTACGTCGCCGCCGCAGGACCCGCCGCCGGATTCCTGCTCTACCTGCTGTGCGAAGGACTCCTCAGGTTCCGCATCCTGCCGCCAAGCCAGACCATCGGATTCTTCATCTGGATCAACTGGTACTGGACGCTCTTCAATCTGATTCCGGTCTATCCCCTCGACGGCGGACAGATGGTGCAGGGACTCACCCAGGCGGTCGCCCCCCGGGCCTCGTTCAGCATCACCCACACCCTCAGCGCCATCGTGGCGGCCTTGGCCGCGGTCTACTTCTTCCGGCAGCAGAACATGTTCATGGCGATCATGCTCGGCCTCCTCTGCCTCGAAAACCTCCAGATGCTGCAAAACCGCCGCTGGTAGCGATCCGTATCCGTCTTCCGCACCGAGGGCCCTCATGAGCGACTTCGCGGTCCTGTACAGCACCTTCGGCACCGACGAGAGCGCCCGCGCGGCAGCGACGACACTCGTCGAAGAGCAGCTCCTCGCCTGCGCGAACCTGTACCCCGGCGTGACCTCGATCTACCGCTGGAAGGGCGAGACGCAGGCCGACAACGAGGTCGTCCTCATCGGCAAGACCCGCTCGGACCTCGCCTCCCGGGCCATGGCGCGGCTCAAGGAACTGCACCCGTATGAGGTCCCCTGCATCACGTCCTGGTCGCTTGGCGCCTGCGACCTCGACTACGCAGCCTGGATCTGCGCCGCAGGGCCGGCCGCGGCCCCTCCGGTGTCTTAGCGTCCCGGCGGATCGGTCTCAGAAGCGGACCGGCCTTGAAGAGCAGGGGACTCCGTCTACTTCTTGAGGCGGTTGAGCCAGCTGTCCTTGGACTTCTTCTCTTCGGCCGCCGGAGCGGTCGAGGGGGCGGGACTGCTGAGACGGCGGATCTGCGCCTCGAGCTGCTGCTTCACCAGGTCGATGCGGGCCTGCTCGCGAGCGAGCCGCGCCCGTTCCATCGAGTGGTCGAGCTCTTCCCGCTGGATCTTCTCCTTGAGCCGCTGGCCGAGCGCCAGCAGCTGCGGGCGGAGGTCTTCCGGGGCGGACTGGAGCTTGTTCCAGTCGACCTTGAGCAGAATCGCATCGTCCCGGGTCCGGAAGGACTGGATCAGGAACGTGATGTACTGGTCGCGGGCGGTGACCGCCTCCATCAGCTCTTCCCGGCTCGCCTGTTCGATGTCGACCGGCACCGGCGGAGGAGCACTGACGTCCTGGAGTGCAGCACCGGAAGCGTCGGCGGCACTGGAGTTGTTGGATGCGTTTGGAGCCGAGGGGGCGGCCGAGAGAAGCGGCGGCGCCTGGGCCATCAGGTTGGCCTTCATCCGCTCATAGACGGACGACGATGCGGCCGGGGCCTCGCGGGCCGGTCCGCCGCCGGCGGGAAGCGACTGGAGTTCATCCAGCCGCTGGAGAATCTGTTCGAAGTAGGAGGCGGTCGACTCCCAGCAGGCGAGCGACTGGTCGACCCGGTCTGCGAGCGCGTTCTGGGACTCCAGCACATCCTTGACCGAGCCCGCGCCGCCAGGCTGACCAGGCCGGTTGTTCCCCTGCCGCTGCAGCCGGTCGAGCTGCTCGACGGTCTCTTCGAGGCGCGCGGTGATTGCCTGCACGAGCTCCTGCTTGTTGCCGAGCTCCGTCTGCAGCCGCTGAATCTCATTCGCGCGCTCGTTCAGCAGGTCCTGAACGAGGCCGAGGTCGGTATCTGAAGTCAGTTCCAAGCTCATCGCACATCCCACCGCATAGGCGAACACGAGAGGGGACAAAGAAGTCGCTCGGCCGGCAGAGCATCCTTTGCGCAACCCATCGTTCGACGGCGACCCGGTCCAGGGCGGAGCTCTGGTGGTGTGTCGCTTTGGTGCAACCCTAGGTTGCGCGAGGCGACGCGGATGTTGACGCTGGGCAACATCGCTGCGGCTTTTCGCCACGAGGTTGGGTCGTACCGGTTGCGATGGTTGTTGGGACGGAGCTGGTTGCCACAGAGGGGACAGAGAACTCAGAGAGCTGGGGCGAACCGACCTCCTGGTGCCCGTTCTCGTGCCGAGTACCTCCACCGTCCTATTCAGGAGGACACGGGGCCTCTTCTCCGTCTCCTCAGCGCTCTCAGTGGCTCACCCGGATGTCTCAGCCCAGCAGGCCGGACTTGCCGAGTCGTAGGTTGCCGAGCAGGACACCGGTGGCGGTCAATTCCTGCAGCAGCCCTTCGACGAGGTCCGGCTTCTGGCCTCCCGGCAGGACTCCCCACGTATAGGTCTCGACTTCGAGGTGCGGCGCGTATTCGAGAGCCGCGACCGCCGCGAGGGCCCGTTCGAGATCGGGCCGCGTCGTCCCGAGCCCACCGACCGAGCGGGCGTTGACCGGGACATGGAAGTGGACCCGCCATTCCTTCGCCCCATCGAACGGAGCGGGGGGGGCGTCGCAATGCTCGCGAGTCAGGTCCGTGATGTGGACCACCTCGCCGGCCCCCGAGCGGGCGAACGTCTGGTGCAGGTACCGCGGTTCGACGAACTGCGCGAGCTCGCCCCGGATGGCGGCGGCCTGCGGTCCGTCGACCGCGATCGCGCAGGTGATGTGCAGTTTGTTGATCCGGATCTCCGCCCGGGCCAGGTCCGCGATCGAGGCGGCGACATCCTCGAACTCGACCGCCTGATGGCAGACGTCGTAGCAGACCCCCAGGTGCCGGCGGACCTCGTCCCCCGCCCCCTGCCGGTCGGCGGCGGTCCGGAGCTTGCCGAAGAACGCGATCGTCTCGGCAGTCGTCTCCAGGACGCAGCAGGGCTCCGGCTCGATCGCCAAGCGGACGACTTGTCCTGTGTCGTCATGCAGGCCGTCGAGGAACCGGGCCAGCGCGATCAGCTGCTCGATGCAGCGGCCTTCGAAGCCGGCGGCGGTCGACAGCGGTTTGAACCCCAGCGGAACGGTCGAGATGCTCCCCTCGACGCCGGGCCGCATCAGTTGTGTGAGGACCTTCGCGCAGTTCTGCGTGTACTCCCGCCGGCGGTCGTCGGTCCAGTCCGGCAGATAGACCTGCTCCTTGACCCGCTCGCTGTGGAAGTTGCCGTAAGGGAAGGCGTTGAGCGTATGGCAGGAGAGCTCGAGGCGGTCGAGTTCCCCCCGCAGCCGCCCGATCTCCGCCGGCGCTGCGAGCAGCTCGTCGACCACCGGCTGGGCCAGCCACAGTCCCGCGGCGAGCGGGGCCCCGAGCCGCTTTCGGACCGGACCGGTGTAGGTCGCCAGCCCGCTCAGCACTTCGGCCACCGTCAGGCCGGGGTGGACGTTCGTGCAATAGCTGAGGGGGAGGGTGGAGAGGGACATACGACGTTAAGGGAGGACGGGTTTCGCGGGTGGAACCGGGGGGAGGAGCGAGCATGACAACGTCCCGCCCCCCTGACAACGAATTGCGGCGGCCCCGGTTTCTCGCCATAATGGCGGCCGTGCTCCAGGAAGGACTGAGATGATCGCGACAACTCGAACCCCGGCAAAGGAATGCGACGGGTCGCCTGTGCGGATCGGAGCGGTCAGCTATCTCAACTCCAAGCCGCTCGTCGAAGGTCTCGCGGACCTCTGCCCCGACGCCCGTCTCATTCTGGATGTCCCGAGCCGCCTCGCCGACCAGCTCAGCCGGGGTGAGCTCGACGTCGCTCTGATTCCGTCGGTCGAAGCCTTCTCCGACCCCGATTACGAGATCGTTTCCGACGCCTGCGTCGCCACCTGCGGCAACGTCCTGAGCGTCAAGCTCTACAGCCGGGTCGCTCCCGGCGAGATCCGGACCCTCGCCCTCGACCAGGGCTCCCGGACCAGCGCCGCCCTGACCAGGATCATGCTCGGCGAACGCTTCGGCGTGGAGCCGGAACTCCGAAAGCTCCCGCTCGGCAAAACTGTCGCGGATACCGATGCCGACGCGATTCTCCTGATTGGCGACCGGGCGATCGAGCCCCCCGCCGAGACGTTCCACACCACCTGGGACCTCGGCCAGGAGTGGCTGTCGTGGACCGGCCTGCCGTTCGTCTTCGCGATGTGGGTGACCCGCGCGGGGACCGATCTCGGCCGGGTCGAAGCCGCCTTGGGGCAGGCCCGTGACCTCGGCGTCTCCAGAATCGACGAAATCGGCCGCCGCGAGGCTCCGAAACTCGGCATCAGCGAGACGACCGCCGTCGATTACCTCCGCAAGAATCTCCACTTCCGACTCGGCTCGGCCGAGCGGAACGGCCTGCGGCTCTTCTCGCAGCTCGCCGCCTCCCGGGGGCTCGTCCCCGCCGTGTCGGCCCTCCCGTTCCGGACCCCGGCGGATCCCGACCGTCGCGAACTCCCCCGCCCGGCCCGCGGCCGAAGCCCGGTCGCCACCCCCTGATCCGGCGTCCCGCCAGCGTCCCGCTGGACCGGGGCGGCGTGGCACGATGGGTTGCGTTAAGGGGGCTGCGACGCCATTGGTTGGTGTTCGGGAGGACGGGGGGGCTGTCCCCACCGCTGACGATTGGCGATGAGGCGGCCCGCGTCCGTCGAACCTGCAGGCTCGCCCCGGTCGTAGGCCTGCCTTCACCGGAGACGCTCCCTCGGGGAACCGCCTCAGCGTCCCGGTGTGTCCCTACTCTTCCAGCTCATCCTTCGTCTTCTCCAGGAGCGTCACCTCGAAGACGGTCCGCCGGTGCTCCTCAATATCTCCGTCGGGATGAACTCTGACACCGGTGGAAGTGAAGCCTCCGGGCCGGATCTCCACATCGGTCGAGACGATCAGCTTGTCCTCGAGGGTGGCGACGTCAACCGGCTTCTGGCCGGCCGGTAGAGGACGTTCCACGTCGAACCCCTTCTCCTCGAACCGGAGCGTGTAGACCTCAGCGAGCTTCGAGTTCGGAGCAGGGGTCGGGGCCGGATCGGTGCCCGTCAGAAGGAGACCGAGGCAGGCCAGGATGAGCCGGTTCATGTTTCGCTCGGTCTTGTTGTCGACGAAGGGACTTCATTGTCATGGTTGGGATGGCCACCAGGCGACGCTTGGGGACACAGCTGGAGACTCATTCACACGGAGCGATCCTGCAGAGGAAACAAGGCCGTTCGGGTCGCGGCACATGGCGAGGATCACCCGCCCGGCGCGAACCCCGGTTCTTCCGCGTTTCCGAGGATGAGCGAGATTGACATTTCTGTTGTCATCAATCATAGTATCAGTATCCCTTCATAGGTCCCATCACCCAAGTCACTACACGTCGCTCTTTACGTTGAGGTGTTGTCATGTTGCGCGCTCGCCGTGGATTCACTTTGATCGAGTTGCTGGTCGTGATCGCGATCATTGCCGTCCTGGTCGCCATTCTGCTCCCGGCCGTGCAGCAGGCACGGGAAGCCGCGCGGGCTTCGCAGTGCCGGAACAACATGAAGCAGCTGGGGATTGCCCTGCACTCCTATCACGACGTGTTCGGGTCGTTCCCGGCCGGCGGCATGTTCTCCTACAACGCCGGAACATCCGCCAGCCCCTCCTGGCAGCCGCGGAACTTTACGTGGATCCAGGCGATCCTTCCCCAGATCGATCAGGGAGCTCTGTTCAACAAAATCGATTTCAATTCGCCCGCCTACAGCCAGACGTTGCCGGGGGGTGGCCTGCTGCGGGAACAGATGCTGCCGGCGCTCCTCTGCCCCTCGGATACGGGAATTTCCGGTCCCGGGCAGGTCGGAGGATTCGCCTGGACGAACTACACCGGGAACGAGGGATACGACTGGTGGGATCGCCGGAGCACGCCGCTCGGTGGACCGTTCGTCGCGGGGCTCTACTGCAAGATCCGTGACATCACTGACGGCACCTCGCAGACGATTCTCCTCGGGGAAGCGACCTCGATGGGATACCAGAACGGCTTTCAGAAGATGGGTGGGGGGACGGTTCGCTCAGGGGTGTCCAATGCGGTCATGCGTCCCTCGATGGTCTTCCCGATCACGGACGGCGCCCAGAAGTCGTGGGGCTATCCGGAGCCGAACGGCGCGACGGTGAACAGCTGGTGGAGCAAGACGCTGAGCAGCGGTTATCCGTACATCTTCCGGCCGACTTATCTCTACACCGCCGCTCTAAATGGGGAATGGCACGGTCCGAACAGCCGGCATACCGGCGGGGCCCACTTCGTCATGGCCGACGGCAGCGTGCAGTTCATCAACCAGAACGTGGAGTACGTCGTCGAGTCGACGCTGACCCCGGCCAACAGCCGGGGGGGCGGCGTCTGGGGCGCGCTGAACACGTACATGGGGAACGAGAAGATCGGCGACTTCTAAACCGGTCGGCTCTCCTCTGGCGAAGCGGAAGTCCGCGGCTGGCCCGAACCACCCTGCGTTCGGGCTCGTTGCCGGGTTTCCGGCTTCGTGACGGACGCGATCCGACGGGATCGACGTCACGCTCTGCGGATCGCACTCCGGGATGGCATCGTCGTCCTGGGACTGCGGCATCGATCCGCTTCTGTGCTTTCTCACCATTGCCAATGGCTGAACCTGGAAACTGAGGGTCGTCGTGCGAATCCGGACATGGTCTCTGTGCGTTCTGATCGGGTCACTTCTCACCGGGTGTGGAGGCAAGGCTCCGCCGCTTCCGACGGTTCCGGTGAAGATGAAGGTCACGATCAGCGGAAAACCGGTGGAAGGGAACGTCAATCTCCGGCTCCTCCCGGAACCCCCCAACGGTAAGGTGTCGGTCGTCGTCGGGAAGAAGCTGTCGGACGGATCGTTCGCCCTGGAGACCTTCTCGCCGGGAGACGGTGCTCCTCCGGGGACCTACAAGGTCGAGTTCGGGCCGGTCGACACGACCGATCTCTCCGCGACGGTTCCGAAGGTCAAGCCGGCCACCGTGATCATCCCCAACGACGGCGGGGAGGTGGCCCTGAGTCTTGAGGGGACCGGCGGGAAGGCGCCGCAGCAGAGTCTTCTGCCTCCTCCGTAGACATGGAGAGGCGCCGGCGGGCCAGCCGGCGTTTGCGGCTCGTCGAGACTGGCGCGGATCTATGCGCCGGTTCTCGGCGAATGCCGTGGCCATTGTGCCGACGAATCGGGCCGATACGCCGAGATGTCTGATCGTGACCGCCACGGGCCAGTACGCACGATGACGTTCTGAGATCTCCAACGGACCTGAAGCCGGTCCGCCTCGGCTTGCGACGCGAGAAGCGTTTTTCTCAGTCCCCATGAGCTGCCGCTACGTCACGTTCGTGTGCCGAGCTGGCTTGGCGATTGACACACCCGTGGCGGCGTCACCGGATAGTCTCATCCGCATGCCGAACGGCAGCGTCTCGAAGACCTTTGCCCGTCGGCAGAATGGGCTACTGCAACCTGCCGCGCGGGGGTAAGATCTTTGGAGGAACGCACGCGTTCCCAAAAAGGGCTGAAGGCTGGGCGCGGGATGACGCCGCGTCCGGGGACGTGCGGAGAGTGGCCAACGTTGCATTGAGATTTCCGGGGCCGGGTATCGGCGGGAGCCGCTGCACCCGTGACCGGAGTGCGGGATGGATTGTTCTGTTCACATGGCAACGCGGATACCCGATCGGGGGCGCGGAGTATGGAACATTACGAGATCCGGATGGAGCGAGGGCATTGGGCCTTCCGGCGGGTCGGGCATCTCTGCTCGCTGGGGCGGGGCTATTCCCGGATGCAGGTCCTTGTCGACGCCCTGTCGCATCTGAAGTCGCGAACGGAGCTGCTGCACTGCTCCGCCGAGCTGGTGGTGTTCCGGATGAAAGGGGGAAAGGAGGCGACATACGCCCTGCTCCCCGGAGCGGAACCGAGCCGGGTCCTGCACCCTTCCGGACGGTCCAGGTCGGACTCGCGAAGCGATCTGCCGCAAAACCCTCAGCCGCGCAGCGAGACGTAGAGGATGTCTCGTCTGAGAGAGACCTTCCGCTGAACTCCGTCGCCCCTTCGCTGTCGCCCCCGACGCAAGGGCAGATTCTAAATGCGAGCGGAACAGGGGTAAGCGATCTCGATGAGGTCTGGCATCAACGATTCCAGCGTCACGGCGGGGTTGAGAATCGCGAGAAGCGATTCCGTGACGGCTTCGTGTGCATAGATCGCTTTTACCGCATCCGAGTTCACGGACCGGCCGTAAGACTCCTCCGCCCAGACGCGATAGCGTTCCGGGTCGACGTCGAACGGTGACAGCAGCTCCTCCGACCCGTCTGGATCCCGTTCGTTCGCCGGGAACGGGACGGGGCCTCTCTGCCAGCGAGCGTCCTGGATTCGGTACCAGGTGCAGAACGTTGTTTCTTCGATGCGGAACGCGGGTTCCGTGAGGCACGCCGCGAACTCGTCCGGAACAGAGTCGAGGACTCCGGGCCAGAGCTGAGGTTCGCCATCGGCGTGCCACGGAGACATCGCGGCCTCGTGAGCAAATCCCTTCACCCAGCAGCCCGCGGGAGCGAAGAGGATGAAAACATGGTCTCCCGATCCGTCCCGCATCGAAGCCAGCTCTTCCTCCGGGGACCATGCGGCGTCGAACGAATAGTAGCGCAGCTCCCATTCGGGACAGAGAATGGCATCGAGCAGAGCCATCGACTGGAGAACCCGGCGAAATTCTGCGGGGGTGGGCAGACCGGCTGGATCGCGGGTCGAAATCATCGGTCGAGTCTCGGCTTCTGAACGGGCCGTTCGGTTTCACACTGAACGTTCGATGGACGGAGGTCAACGAAACCGCGTCGGGCATTCGTCAGACGCGGCGTTTGTCTTCCGTTGAAGGCCGGATGTCGTGGACCCTACGATCCGTCTGGAATCTCCCGGACTCTACTCAAGATTGCTCGCCATGCCCGTTCGTTACGCCATCATCGGTGCCGGTGCCGTCTCCGATTACCACCACGTCCCCGGCATCCGCCTCGACCCCCGCGCCGAACTCGTCGCCGTGTGCGATCCCAACGAGGCGCTCCTCAAGCAGCGGAAGAGCGACTGGGGGATCAGCAAGCTGACGACGCAGTACCAGGAGATCGCGAGCGACCCGGGTATCGACGCCGTCATTATCGCCACTCCGAACGACACCCACAAAGACATCGCCATCGCCTGTGCCAATGGCGGCAAGCACATCATGTGCGAGAAGCCGCTGGGGCTGAACTTCGCCGACTCGGCCGAGATGTACCGCGCGGCCGTCAAAAACAACGTCAAGCACATGACGGCGTTCACCTACCGTTTCGCCCCCTCGATGCGGTACCTGAGCCACCTCGTCCATACGGGCGGGCTCGGCACGCCGCGGCACTTCCGCAGCCAGCGGTTCCTCGACCTCCCCGAAACGAGCTGGGGCTGGCGGCAGTACAAGAAGCGGGCCGGCGCCGGCGACCTGTTCGACATGACGATCCACCGGATCGACTTCGCGATGGAGCTGATGGGCCCGATCCAGTCGATCTGCGGCGCGGTCGCCCAGTACTGCCCCCGCGACAAGACCGCCGACGGCCAGTCCTGCCCCCCGTCGGAGGTCGATGACTGGTCCGCCCTGATCGGCCGCTTCAAAAGCGGCGCGGTCGGCGTGTGGGAAGGGAGCACCGTCATGAAGGGGCACTACAACAACGGCTTCGGCTGGGAATGGGCCGAAGTCAACGGCTCCGAAGGCTCCGCCGTCTACCGGCTCACCGAGCCCAATACGATCCTCGTCGGGCACTCCGGCCAGTCGCTGCAGCAGGTGACCGTGCCCAGCGAATTCCTGGTCCTCCCCGGCAGCCCGCGGAACCCGAAGGAAGGGGTCCCGAGCACGGTGTTCCGGTACGACCTCGTTTACGAACTCACCTCGGCGATCGTCGAAGACCGTCCGGCCGTTCCGGGCTTCGATCACGGGGCGCTGGCCCAGTCGGTCGCCGATGCGGTCCTCGAGTCGGACGAGAAGAAGACCTGGGTCGACGTGAACCTCAACCTGTAGGTTGAGAGGGGCTCACGCACAGGCCGCTGGAAGCAGGACCCCGGAGGCGAAGCCGCTTCCGGGGTCTTTTCATTTGAGGTCCCCCGCCTCGACCGCCTTCAGGGCTGCCAGCTTGGTCTGGAACAGCCGCTCGGGGGGGATGCTCAGCTCCTGCGTTCCATCGGGAAGTGTCCAGTGGAGGTAGTAACTCCCCCAGCCCGCCTGGTCGGTGAACTCGATCTTGAGGGGGCAGGGGGTCCCGGCGGTGAGGTCGACATGGGCGACTTCGATCTTCCGCTTGTCGATCCGGTTCTCGATGACCGGCTTGTCGTCGAGCCAGACCCGGACGGCGTCATCCGCATAGCAGGAGAGCTTGTACTTGCCGGTCGCCGGCGGCACGAGGAACCCGGTGTACCGCGCGCAGAGGTCGGTCGGGTACTCCCAGCTCGGGCCTCCCTCGACCCACAGGGCCTCGGTCCGGGGTACGACCGCGGTGCCGAACTTCCGGCGGAAGGACTTGTCGAAGTACTCGGCCGTGAGGCCGGTCTTCGGAAGGGCGGCCTTGTTCACTTTGGTGCGGGCCGAGGCTTCGTCGAGGAACAGCGCCTCCTGGGGGACCACCGCCATGTGCGGGCTGTCGATGTGCTGCCACAGGAGCACGATCCATCCCGACCCCTCGGCGTCGAAGTACTCGAGCCGGATCGCATGCGGCTCGTCACTGAGCTCGAGGGAACAGTCGGTGACCCGGTTGCCGGTGACGTAGCGGTCGATCACCTGCTCGCCATCGATCCAGAGCCGGACTCCGTCGTCGCAGGCGACCACGAGCTTGTACCGCCCCTTGACAGAGGGCTTGATCCAGCCGGTCCAGCGGACCGAGAACTCGTCGGCGGGAACCTCCGCCGCGGGGGCGATCCCTTCCCAGAAGCACTCGATGCTCGGATCGACCCGCTCGAGGATCCGGCGGTCGAGGTTCCGCCCGGCGAAGTACTCCCCCTTGAGACCGCGGGCGGGGGGCTTCTTCTCATCGGCGGCGCGGGCCGCGGAGAAGCCGCCGCACAGCACCAGCGCGGTCGCCAGCGTTCCCAGGAATCGCAGCCGCATTCGCACTCCTCCGGCAAGTCCTACCCGGCCAGTCGTGACCGCGGAGTATGCCACAAGTCGTGCGACGGGCGAAATGGGCCGGGAACGGAAGCGGCTCCCGGGCGGAAGAGGGGGTCAGGTGAGGGCCGCGGCGCTCAGGACTCTTTCACGAGCCCCAGGCGGCGTAGCGCGCGGTAACCGTTGAACAGCAGCGCATCCCGCGTCGGCCGCTGACCGACCGGCTTGGGGGACAGCTTGAAGCGGCGGATCCGGTCGTTGATCTGGTACATCGCCCGGCGGCGGTCGAGGTCCGGCGTCCGGAACGTGATGCTGAACGAAATGGAAACCTCTTCGCCGTTCTGGACCCAGTGCGGGTAGGTCACCGGGAAGTGCAGGCCGGCCCCCGGCTGCAGGTCGAAGGTCCATCCTTTCTCTTCGAACCAGTCGTGGTACACCATGTTCCGACCGCGGTCGCAGTAGAAGTGCTCGAGCTGCGTCTCGGGGAGGAGCTTGCGGTCCCGACCGTCGTACAGGTGGACGATCTTTGAGCCGCGGATCTGCAGCAGGAAGTTGTGTTCGGGGTCAATGTGAATGGGAGTGATCGAGCCGGGGCTCGTCAGGAAGATGAACGCCTGCGGGCTGCACATGCCGGGGGCGATCGCTTCGGAGTGGGCCGCGATCTCGGCCATGCATTCGTTGAGGAGGGCGCTGTAGGCGGGGTCGCGCTGCACGTGCTTGAGGACGAGCCACGACTTGCATTCGGCGATCCGGCGGATGGTCTCCTCCGGCGAGAGCCCGTTGGCCGGGGTCTTCTCGTGCTCGATGCTCATCGGGATCTGGCCGGCGTTGTACTCGATGCACGACGGCGGCAGTTCCCGCGCCAGCTGCAAGAGCCGCTCGACCTGGAACAGCGGGTGCTGCCCGAGCGAGTGCCGGATGAAGAACGGAACCTGCGTGAAGTTCGCCGCGAACTCCGCCGGGTCGATCCCGAGCAGCGACGAGGACGCGGCAGCGGGGGCCGCCGGAGCTGCGACGCTCTGAAGCAGGGGGCGATCGAGAACAGCAGTGGTCACGGCTTGTCCTTCGCGGCGGAGGCAGGAGGAGTGCTGGAGGGAGGCGCCGGATTCGGAGCGGTGCAGGGGACGGGGGCCCCGGTCGGCTTCGAGGCGGCGAGAGGCCGGGCGGTCCGTTTGGCGGCCCGCAGCAGCGGCAGGAGCCCCACGAGGAGGTTTCCGCGGCGGCGGCCGGTCGAGACGATCAGGTGCTGGATCGTCCGCTGGTCCTTCCAGAGACGGTTGATCATGAAGTGATTCGGCACCGCACAGGAGTCCATCCACAGGGGTGCGGCGTCGTTCCGCCGGGGCCCCGCGGCCGCGCGGGCATGCAGGCGGCGGATGTTCTCGAGTTCGAGCTGCACCCCCGGCGAGTACCGGGCCAGCTCTTCGGTGTAGGCGATCTTGAACGCGTAGCTGCCGCGGCCGGAGAGGAAGTTGACCTTCATGGCGATCGGGCGGTCATCGAGGAACAGCCCGAGCATCTCGAGCTGACCCCGGCTCCACGCGGCGGCGCAGACTTCGCGGAAGAAGTTTCGCGTCGCGTCGGAGGCCCGCAGCGACGTTCCGGCGTCTCCCTTCCAGCCGGAGTCCTCCAGGCGGAAGAAGTTTCCGATCCAGGTCTCGCGGTCGGTGTCGCTTTCGAGGGTTCGGAACTCAATCCGTCCCTGCTCGGCGAGCCGGCGTTCCTGGCGACGGACCTCCTGGCGGTGGTGGCTCGACATCGCCGCTTCGACGTAGTCGTCGGCGCTCGAGGACTGCACGAGGAGGGCGCGGTTGTAGGCTTCGACCCAGTGGACGATCCGCCGGTCCTGGTAGAGGACCTGCGTCAGGGCCTTGGCGAAGGGGCCTTCGCCGTGAATCAGCGACAGGTCGACGTAGCTCGCCCGGTCGGGCGAGGTCTCGGTCCAGCGGAAGAAGGTCGAGAGGACGTCGACGAGGTGGCCGGTCCGGATCAGCGGTGTGTTGAGGAACCCGTAGTCGTGGGTCCAGAGGCGATACGATCTGACGAGGCCGAGCCCCGACCGGACGAGGACCAGCGGAAACACGCCGACGAGGGCGGGGGAGACATCCTGCCGCTTCCCCTTGCGGTAGACGAAGACGATCCGGAAGTTGCTCTTCCGGGCGAAGGCCGCGAGGGCCGGTTCGAGCATCCACCGTTCGTAGAAGACGTTCGGTTCGGCGGCGTCCTGGCCGAGGCTGTCCCAGGCGGCGGCGTGAGCGGCGAGTTCTCCCGGTGTGCTGGCGACTTCGATCCACAGCTCCCCGTTGAGGAGGTGCGGCGGGGGGACAGGCGTGGCTTTGGCAGCGGTTTCCGGCCCCGCGACCGGAGGGTCGTGCGGGGGGCGTTCCGGCGCCGCGGGACGCGACGGCGGGCGAATGATTTCGGACGCGGGGGCTGGCATCGGCGATCAATCGGCAGGGGAAAACAGCTTGGCCCAAAGGGAACTGCCGAAACCCTATCCCCTCACGCCGATCAAGCCTTTCGGTTCCGTAATGTTGACCGGATCTCGTGGCGATTGTGCGACACCGTCTCGCTACAACCGGTACAGGTTGACCGAAAACAGGCCCTCCGACCGGGTCCGCGGCTTATCAGTCACTTCGTTCCTACTCGCGCTGCGGCAATCTGTTCGGGAACGGAGGCGATCGGTCGCCTTATCTGCGGCTCCAGACAGATGGCGTCATTTTCGTGGGGGATCCACGGCCTGTCCTCCCCCCTTCCGCTTTGGCCGGGGGCTGAGCCCCTTCAGGAGGTCCCGGCACTGCTCTCGGAAACGCTCGCTGAACCGGGTGTCCGCGGCAACCGATCGGACGAACTCCACCGCCTCGGGCGCGGACATGCCGAGGATCGCCGCGGCTCGGCAGATCTCGAACCGGGCCTCGTCGCTCCCCTCGCAGTCGAACGCGGACCTCAGGATCTCGAGCAGCATCCTGCAGGTTTCTTCGGAAGGACGATCGTTCTCCATCCGCTCGACGAACGCCCTGCACGCGGCGATCCGCGTCTCGGGGTCCAGGCTCCCCAGTCCCTCTTGAAGCTGCTGCCGCTCGCGCTGTTCGCCGTTCGGCTTCCAGTTCCACAACGGGGTCCCGGTCGTCACGTCCGGAAAACACTCCCGCGCCACCACATCCCCCAGCCGCTCCCCCAGCCGGCGGTACATCTGGAACTGCTCCGGATCGAAAAACTGCTCCACCGTGGGGTCGTGCGGGAAAGCGGGCTGCGAGTCTCGGTAGCGGAGCAGGTCGGCCGGTTCCCGGCCGGTGAGGGTCGGCTTCACGTAAATCAGGTATCCGGTCCGGTTGTCGCCGAGCCGTGCCTGGCGGGTCGTTTCATCGTCGGGGTACTCGATCCGGATCACGAGGTAATAGTTCTTCGACCAGAGCCGCCGGACCGGCTTCGACGGGTCGGTCCCCGCCGGCCGGGGATGTTCCGGGAGGGGCATCGTCAGCGTCTCGAACGGGATCGGGTCGGCCACATCGGTCGCCGAGAAGCGGACTCCGTAGCGGCTCTCCCCTTCGGACATCGCCCGTCTCAGGTCGGCGAACTCGAACGCGGCGTCCTGTCCGGCGTCGCAGGCGATGATCACCCGGCAGCGGCGCTGCAGGAGCGGCGTGATCCCGGTGTTGTCGACGTATCCTCCGTCGGCGATGAACAGGTAGGACCGGTCCTCGGGACGCTGGAACAGGTACTCCGCCAACAGCCCCAGCGCCGTCGGCCAGGCGAGGATCCCGGGCGGATTCGAGGGATTCGGCATCCACTGTCCCAGCCGGAAGTTCGCGAGGAGCAGCAGGACCCGGATCAGGACGCTGTCGAGCGCGGTGAGGCTGACTGCGGCCCCGGAGATCGCCATCGCGTCCGCCAGCTCGCATTCGCCGCGGGCGTACCCCTCGGTCGGGGCGAAGCCGGTGCGGGTCGAGCCGACGTGCGTCGGGGAGAACGTGAACCGCCCGGTCGCGTCATGGCGGGGATCGCGGAGTTTGCCGAACAGGGTCAGCGTCCCGGTCAGCAGGTGGAGCGGGCCTCCCTTCCGGCAGTTTTCGAGGTCCTTGAGGGGGACCCGCAGGCCGTACTTGGGATGGGGGGCGATCCACTGCTCCGCGAGCTGGTCGCGGTAGTAGGAGTGGAGCAGGGTCGTGTTGACGTTGAACAAGGTGCCGAACACGAGGACCGCCACCGCGCTCCAGCCGAGGACCCGGAGGCGGTACCACTGGTCCGCGCCGGCCACGACGATCGAGAAGACCTCTGAGGAGGGATAGAGCAGGTCCCGCTGGAAGACATCGAACCCGTAGGCCCGGACGAGGTTCCAGTTGTTCTGCCGGACGTCGAGCAGGAGCTGGCGGACCTCGTTCAGCGCTTCCGTCGCGGCAGTGAGCCGCTCGACGTCGTTGATGTTGTCGTCCAGATCCCGTTGATCGAAGTTTCGCCGCTCGTCTTCGAACCGGGTCTGGGCTTCACGCTCGAGCAGGAGCAGGACGTTCCATCTCTCGTGAATCGCTTGCGAATTGCTCCCGGGAGACCAGCTCAGGTTCGAAAGAGGCGGCACCTCCGAGGCGAACCCTACGTCCTGAGCCCGGGCGCGATATCGCCGCAGTGTTGCGTCGGCGCTGGTCAAGAGCCGTTCGCTCTGCTTCCGGTACATATCCAGCTCCGCCAGATCGGAAGGGCGTTTCGGTCCCCTGCCGGAGGAGGCCGGGGACGACTCGGTCTTCATTCCCGGCACATAGCGGACGAGAAACGGATCGGAGAGGACTTCGTCATTAAAGGTGTCCGCGATCTGGTCCTTCCAACTGTCGAGCCGGCACTTGTCGCGATAGCCGTCCTGGTACCGCTCGCTCCCCGTGAGTGCGGCAAGCCAGTACTGGGGAAGCCAGTCGCTCAGGATCCGGTCATCGATCTGCAACTGCAGATGCAGGATTTCCTCCAGCGGCGGCTTCTGCGGGAGCGGCTGGGGGCGACCCGGGACATCACGTGCGACCCGTTTGTCGGCTTGCCGGGAGCCTCGCAACTGCGTGTCCGCCAGCCATTGGCGAATGGCTTCGGCCAGGAGGCCGGGAGGCGGAGACGCTCTCTCGCTCAAGGGGGCGGTCCCGGGGGACACCGTCCGGCGGGAATCCGTCACGCCCGCCAGAGACGCCAGCCCGTTCCGGACCCGCTCAAGAGCGGGAGTCACCGTGGCCCCCCACCGGGAGGTCTCTCCGGAGGGGACCGAGGACGCGGGAGGAGCTGCCGCGGCCGCAGCCTCGGTGGAACGCTTCGCCGGATCGCTCTCCCCGCTGAAGAATCGGGCCCAATCTCTCCACTCCCGGATGTGTGCCCGGGCGATCTTCCCGGCATCCGGGCGGAACTCATTCCAGTTCGAGATGTTCTCCTGCGCGACCCAGGCGAAGACGACGAGCGGAACACCCGCCAGCAGGGCGTATGTGGCGAGGTTGAAGAACCAGGACTCCAGCTTCCAGCGGGGAGCCGTTCCGCTCCGGATCAGGGACCGCAGACTGATGTACGGGGTGATTGCCGCCGCGACGGCGACGAACAGCCCCTTGCCCATCCAGCCGAAGACCTTGCGGATGAAATCCCCCGCTCCGGTGCCGACCCCCTGCTGGACCTGGAGGGAATCCGTGTCGACGTTGGAAACCGAGAGGAGCGAGACGAAGCCCAGCACCATCGTCAGCAGGAACAGGATGTAGGTCAGCGTCTTGAGACGATGCCCCCGAAAGCGGTTCGAGATGAAGAACACCAGGAGCCACACTCCGAACGCCACCGTGGCGGGAAAGAAGGCCCGGCGGATGTCGTTGTGGAAGCCGAGCTGCTGGAGAAACCGCGACACCGGTTCGAGGTCCACGGTCCGCATCGCCAGGGCGGCGAGCGCCCCCAGGAACACGACCACGCTCAGGACGAACCCGTTGACGATGATCACGCCCCACAGGTGGCAGCTGAGGAACTTGAAGGTCTGGCGGAGCGTCTCCCCCATGTTCGCCAGCCGGCAGACCGGCGGCGGCTGCGGAGCTTCCCGGCGGGCGTAGAAGGGGAGGAGTTTTCCGTCCTCCCCAAGGGGGACCGGGGCCGGGTCCGGCGACGGCTTCGCCCCCGCGGAGCGGACAGCCGCGTCCCGCTCCTTTTCGCTGCGCCAGTCGACCTTCCCTTTTGTGGCGGAGAGCCAGGAGCTGAGGTAGCTGCCGACGTACCCACCCCCCGAGACGGTCGAGAGGTAGTCGATCTGCCGGAGCAGCCCCGCCCGGTAGAGGGCCTGGAGGATGCCGAGACCGACACAGGCGGACCGGGTTCCTCCCCCGGAGAGAGCGAGGCCGGTGGTTCGCAGCGGCCCATCGGACGGCCGGTCTCCGGTCAGTCCTGCGGCCTCTCGCCGCTCCTGCAGTTCAATTCGTTCCGCCGTCAGGACGTCCTGAAACGTATCCGCCGCCCTGTCTGTGCCCATGGGAGCCCCCGTCACGATTTTGCCCAAAACCGTTCAGCCCAAGCAGTCCCTTCGGCGCCGAAGGGAGCCGCCAGTGAACCGCGTCAGCGTCGGAAATGCAAGCGGTCCCATGTCAGCCGCTGTCAGGTCCGCGAAAGCGGTTTTCCGGATCGAACCCTCGCTCGGAAAACAAACCAGGCCAACGGACAAGACGGTGTTGATGGGATCGGGTAGGGTGGTGGGTGAGTCCCCTGCCTCGCCCGCCTCGTGTTGCCGGTCTCCCCGCCCGACCCCGCCTCGATCGGAAGCTTTCGGATTTCCTATGCCGCGTGTGCTGCGATTCCGGTTCGTGCTCTCGTTCGCTGCGGGGATCTTCGCCTGCGGCGGTCTGCTGGCGGCGGAGCCCGCGCCCGGGGAGCTGGAGCGGACATTTGAGCAGCGGGTGCGGCCGTTCCTCGAGAACTACTGCGGGTCGTGCCACGGCTCGACGAAGCCGAAGGGGGAACTGGACCTGACGCCGCTCCGCTCGGCGGGGTCGGTGGCGGAGGATCACAAGCGGTGGGAGCTGGTGCTCGACCGGCTTCGGGCGGGGGACATGCCCCCCGAGGACGCGGCGAAGCAGCCGGCGCAGGAGCTGCGCCGCGAGGTGATCGCCTGGATCGAGGCGGCCCGGGCCGACGCCGGGGAGAAGAGTGCCGGGGACCCCGGCCCGGTGCCGGTCCGGCGGCTCAGCAATGCCGAGTACAACTACACGATCCGGGACCTGACAGGGGTCGACATCGCTCCCACCAAAGACTTCCCGGTCGATCCCGCCAACGAGGCGGGGTTCGACAACTCGGCCGAGTCCCTCAGCACCTCGCCGGCGCTCGTCAAGAAGTATCTCGATGCCGCGAGGAAGGTGGCGGATCACCTCGCGCTCACGGCGGACGGGTTCGTCTTCGCGCCGCATCCGGTGATCGCCGAGACCGACCGGGACAAGTTCTCGGTGAACCGGATCGTCGCTTTCTATAAGCGGCAGCCGACCGACTTCGCCGACTATTTTCATGCGGCGTGGAAGTACAAGACCCGGGCCCGCCACGGGCAACCGGACGCCACGCTCGACGGTCTCGCCGCTGAGGCCCGCATCAGCGCCAAATACCTCACGACGGTCTGGGAGGTGCTCGCTGGACCCACGGAGGCGGTGGGGCCGATCGCCGCGCTGCAGGCCCTCTGGAGGGAGATTCCCGAGGAGGCCGATCCCGTTGCCGCGAAAGCGGTGTGCGATCAGATGCGGTCGTTCATCAAGGACCTTCGGCCGAAGCTGGTGGCGAAGATCGACAACCTCAAGTCCCCCCGGATGCAGGATGGCTCGCAGCCCCTCGTGATCTGGAAGAACGAGCGGATGGCGGCGAACCACACCCGCTACGCCCCGGGGAGCGCACTCAAGCTGAAGCCGTCGTCTCTGCCGGAAGGCTCCGCGGCGGCCGGAGCGATGGAGATCCCGGGGAACGAAACGGACCAGCCGAAGTACGAAGCCGCGTTTCATCGGTTCTGCGAGCTCTTTCCGGCGGCGTTCTACATCTCCGAGCGGGGCCGGGTCTTCCAGAATGAAGAGAGTCGCGGCCGGCTCCTGAGCGCCGGCTTCCACAACCAGCAGGGGTATTTTCGGGACGACGGGCCGCTGTGCGGGCTGCTGCTGAGCGATGCCGAGAACCAGGAGCTCGACCGACTCTGGCACGAGTTCGACCTGATCGCCGATACGCAGCAGCGGCAGTACCGCGCGTTCATCTGGTACGAACGGGCCGAGTCGGGCTTCATCCGGGACGAAGTGTTCGATTCGTTCCGCTCCGAGGACAAGGACTCGGTGACCGAGAAGAGAATCCGGGACCTCGAGACCGTCTACCTCGCCAAGGCGGTCGACGCGGGAGCGAAAGAGACGGCTCGGATCGCGATCACGGATTACTTCGACGCGATGAACCGGAAGATCCGGGGGATCGAGGCGGTCCGCATCGAGTCGGAGCCGAAGCACGTGGCGGCTCTCGTGGCCTTCGCCGAGAAGGCCTACCGTCGCCCGCTCGCTCCGGCCGAGCGGGAGAGCGTCATGGCGTTCTACCGGACGCTTCGGGACAAGGAGGGCCTGCGGCACGAAGACGCCATCCGGGACGGCCTCGTCAGCGTTCTGATGTCGCCGAACTTCCTGTTCCGCATCGGCTCGTCTGTCGCTTCGCCTGAGAAGACCACAGCCGACAAGAGCATCCCGCTCGACGACTTCGAACTCGCGAACCGCCTCAGCTATTTTCTCTGGGCGAGCATGCCCGACGAAGAGCTGCTCAGCCGGGCCGCTGCGGGTGAGCTGCACCAGCCGCCGGTTCTCGCGGCCCAGGTCGACCGGATGCTGAGGAGTCCTAAGGTCCGCGGCATGGCGGTCGAGTTCGCGGGGAACTGGCTCGACTTCCGCCGGTTCGAGGAGCACAACGCCGTCGACCGCGAACGGTTCCCCGCCTTCGACAATGACCTCCGGCAGGCGATGTTCGAAGAGCCGGTCCGGTTCTTGACCGACCTCGCGGCTCGGGACGGCTCCGTCCTCGACGCTCTCTACGGCGACTACACGTTCGTCAACAAGCCGCTCGCCAGGCACTACGGAATGCCGTTCCCAGAAGGGACTGCGGACGACGCCTGGGTCCGGGTCGACCGCGCCGGCGAGTACGGCCGCGGGGGGCTGCTTCCGATGTCGGTGTTCCTCACGAAGAACGCCCCCGGCCTCCGGACGAGCCCGGTCAAGCGGGGCTACTGGGTCGCCAAGCGGCTCCTCGGGGAACACATCCCCGCTCCGCCCCCGGATGTTCCCGAGCTCCCCGCCGACGAGTCCAAAGCGGAACGGCCGCTCCGCGAGGCTCTCGCCAAACACCGCGAGATCGCCAGTTGCGCGAGCTGCCACCAGCGGTTTGATTCGCTGGGGCTCGTGTTCGAGGGATACGGCCCGGTCGGCGAGCGGCGGTCGGTTGATCTCGGGGGCCGTCCGGTCGATGCCAACGCCCAGTTCCCGGACGGCGGCGACGGCAACGGCCTCGCCGGCCTGACGAAGTACATCCGGGACCGCCGGCAGCAGGACTTCGTCGACAACCTCAATCGCAAGCTGCTGACCTACGCCCTCGGCCGCTCGCTGCAGCTCTCCGATGAGAAGTTGCTTCGAGAGCTACGGGAGAGTCTCGAGAAACACGACTTCCGCTTCGCCGCGATCGTTCAGACAATCGTGGCGAGCCCCCAGTTCCGCCACCGCCGCGCCCCGGCTGCCCCTGCTCTCAGTTCCCAGTAAAGAGGTCGCCATGAACTCCTCCGCAGGCCAGAAGCCGGGCGTCTCCCGCCGGATGTTCCTCCATGGCGTCGGCGTCTCGATGGCACTGCCGTGGCTCGAGTCGGTCCCGGTCTGGGGTGACGCTCCCGCCGTGGCCGCCGCAGCCGGTGGTGAAGCGGCGACCGCATTCCCTCAACGCTTCGCGGCCCTGTTCATGGGCTGCGGCGTGAACCCCGACCGCTGGTGGGCCAAGGGAGCGGGCGAGGAGATGGAGCTGAGCGAGAGCCTCGAGCCGCTCGCGAAGCTCAAGTCAAAACTCAACGTCGTCAGCGGGCTGTTCAACAAGTCCGCCACCGGGGTCGGAATCCATCCCGGGCAGACCGGCAACATCCTCTCCGGGGTCGCGCTCCAGAAGGGGGCGGAGCTTCGTGGCGGCATCAGCCTGGACCAGGTCCTCGCGGAACATTTCCGCAACGAGACCGAGCAACCGAGCCTGGTCCTCGGGTGTGAGCAGCCGGTGACCGGCTACCACGAGACGAACTTCTCGATGGCCTACAGCTCGCACATCAGCTGGCAGAACGCGACGTCGCCAGTCCCGATGGAAGCCTACCCGTCTCTGGCGTTCGACAGCCTGTTCGACAACCGGGGGAACCGCCGGAACGAGAGTGTCCTCGACCGGGTCCGCGAAGAGGCCGCCTCGCTCGACCGCCGCATCAGCACCGCCGACCGGGGCCGGCTCGACGAGTACCTGACGAGCGTCCGCGAAGTCGAGAAGCGGGCCCAGGCGGCCCGGGCCCACAAGGCGACGGCGGACGAGCGGGCGCGGAACAAGAGCACTCCGGCCCCCACGATGAAGCGGCCCGACGACGGTCTGCCGGAAGACATCCGCGAGCACATGCGGCTGATGTGCGACCTCATCGCCATCGGGTTCCAGACCGACAAGACCCGGGTCGCGACGCTTTTGATGTGCCGCGACATCTCGGGCCTCTTCTACCCGTTCCTCGGCGTGCGGGACGCCCACCACGGGGCCTCGCACAACGACCGCTCCGACGGCTACCACAAGATCACGCACTACTACGTCGGCCAGTACGCCTACCTCGCCGAGCGGCTCGCCGCGATGCCCGAGGGGGACCGGACGGTCCTCGACAACTCCTGCCTCCTGTTCACGAGCAGCATGTGGTCGGGGAGCGCCCATGACTCGAGCAAGCTCCCGCTGCTGCTCGCGGGGGGCCTCGGCAACACGCTGGAGACCGGCCGGGTCCTCGACTACGTGGGGAAAGACGACGCCGATCGCAAGATGTGCAGCCTGTACCTGGGGATCCTCGACCGGATGGGAGTGAAGCGGGAGAAGTTTGGGGATGCCGAGACGCGGCTGACGGGTTTGTAGGCCATGGCCGACATGTCGACTCCGCCGGGCGATCGAAGCGGTGCCCCGGAACCGGAGGTTCACGCCCCCGCGCCGCGGCCGTTGACGCGGTGGATCTGGATCTGGCTGGCGGCAGCTCCCGGCTTCTATGTCGCCAGCTTCCTGGCCGCGGTGGCGCTCGACCGGTTGGGCTTCGTTCCGTCCGCACTCCACGGAACGCTCCGAACGATCTACTGGCCGATCATCTTCCTGGGTGACTCGTACCGCCCGATCCGGGCCGCACTCGACTGGTTCTTCAGCCTCTTTCCCAGGTGATCTCCGGCGGAGATCCCCCTCGGCCCTGGTTCGGACAGCGGTGGGAGAGTCGCTGGCCTCGTTGCCTGTCGAGCGAGCGGATTCTTCTTGCACTCGGGGGCCCGGGCCGATGGAATGGCAGACCGCTGAGGCCGTCTCGTTCCCGTTCGCAGGCTCCGCTCATGCTCCCGCGTCTTCCACTGCTGGTGGCTGTTCTCTGGTGTGCGGTTTTGCCCCTTTCGGCCTTGGCCGCCGAGTCGGAGTGGCAGAACGTCACCGGTCAGGCGGATCTCGAGCGGGGGGTCGGAACCTGGTCGACTCGCGACGGGGCTCTGCAGGTGACCGCGTCGCCGGGGGCCCGGGTTCCGCTCAAGGTGCAGCCCGCGGCAGAGTACGACTTCCGCGTGACGTTCACCCGGACGAGCGGCATTCACTCGATCGCCGTGATGTTCGTGGTCGACGGCCGGCCGACGGTCTGCGATATCGATGCCTGGGGCCAGCACCTCGCCGGCATCCAGCGGGTCAACGGCCGGACCCTCCGCGAGCGGCCGACACCCCCGCAGCGGGCGACTCTCAAGAACGGCGAGAAGGGGGTCGTCCTCGTCGAGGTCCGTCGCGATCAGGTCCGGGTGCTGCTCGACGGTAAGGAGATCGACACGGTTCCTCGCGAAGGGACCGAGCTGTCGATCGTCGACGAGTGGCGGCTCCCCGCTCCGGGGCTTGGCGTCGGCTCATGGGAGTCGGCCGCGACGTTCCACGCCATCGAATACCGGCCTGTCGCCGGAGCCACACTCGCCACGACACCGACCCGCCCCGGGACATCGGGGACCGCCCCGGCTCCTGGCCCGGCCGCTGCTGCCGCTCCCGGCGCAACGCCAGTAGCGGGAGGAGCCGGCCGACCGGCAGCTGGGGGCAAGCCCGCACCAGTGGGGAAGCCGGCCGGCGGAGCGAAGCCGGCCGATGCCGCGGCGCAGCGGGTCCTGATCGTGATTGCCAACCAGGACTTCTTCTATCGGGAGTACGCCGACCCGCGGCAGGAGCTCGAACGGGCCGGCATTCAGGTCGAAGTCGCCGCCGCGCGGAAAGGAGCCTGTCGGCCCCACGCGAACTCGGGGCAGGGGAATGACGGCGGGACGGTGCAGGCCGATCTGGCCCTCGCGGACGTCAAACCGGAGCGGTACGCCGCGATCCTGTTCGCCGGGGGCTGGGGAGCCTCGCAGTATCAGTACGCCTTCCGCGGGCGGTACCGGAACGGGGGCTACAACGGATCGCCCGAGCTGCGAAACCGGGCCAACGAGCTGATCAACGCCTTCGTCAAAGAGGACAAGTACGTCGCCGGCCTCTGCCACGGCGTCTCGGTCCTGGCGTGGTCGCGGGTCAACGGCAAGAGCCTTCTCGACGGCCGGGCGGTCTGCGCCGCGATGCTCCCCTCGCCCGACGGAGACCACCCGGGGGCCTCGGGGGTCCCCGCCTCGCGGTGGCACGCCGAAGTCAACGGCGGAGGGATGCACCCGGGGAACTCCGTCGGCAATCCGAATACGTCGGCGGACGATGTCGCGGTCGACGGCAAGGTGATCACCGGGCAGGACGATCATTCCGCCCGCGAGCTCGGCCGGACGCTGGCGGGGCTGCTGCGGGCTCCGTGATCTTCGCGGGCAGCGACTGGGATGCTCTTCTTCTGGCGAGACCCGGAGGCTCGCCTGGAACTGCTTAGGGCCCGGCAGGTGAGACGGATCCGCACGAGTGGCCGCATCGGGCGAAGATTCTCCAGCAATCTGTCCGCGCAGACCGTACTCACATGCCCAGAGAGAACGGACTGGTGCGATGCTGGTTCCCGGAGTCCGGGCCTCTGATGCTTCTGAAGATGTGAGGAGAGTTCCGATGGATCGATCACCGCGTGGGAGAGCGGGGCACGCGCTGCTCCTGGTGCCCCTGCTGCTGGGCCTGTCCGGCTGCAGTTATGCCGACCGGATCTTTCTCGATGGGCGACTCTTTGTCGGAATCGGCCGGACTCCGGTCGTCGGCGCGACGATTCGCGTGGTGAACGGGACAAATGAAATCGCCTCCGCCCGCACCGATGAATTCGGAGAGTGGCATCTCGACTTCATGATGAGCTTCGCCGAGTTCCGGTCCGGGACTCGAGGACGCTGCATCCACAATGACGATGGAAACTCCCGGTACCGTCTGCGGGTCGAGGTCGACGGAACGACGAAGGATTTTCCCTTTCCCCGGCTCGTCGTGAGGACCGCGGGTGACCCGGCCTACGCGACGATCCTGTTCGTCCTCGAACCCCCGCTGGTGGTGAATCCGGCCTGAGAGTGCCGGTTTGAACGTGCCGCGTGCTTCGTGCGGCGATCTCATGCCAGGCCGTTGAAACTCTCCATCTTCTCCGCGTCGGTTCCGGTTGCGTCGGCGGGGTCGTCTGAGGGCCAGTGAAGCGGCTTGCGGCCGTCGAGGACCACCGGGCAGAACTCCTTCGCGTTGCTGCAGACGGTGATGACGAGGTCGAGTTGTTCCGAAATTCTGCTTGCAGTCATTGCCTAGGCCGTCTAGGCTTGTATGCCTAGACAGACAATGTATGGAGCCCGTCATGGACCCGAAGCTGCTGGCCGGCACGCTCGACCTGATGATTCTGGATCTCTTGGGGGAGGGGCCCTCGTACGGGTACGAGATCTCGCAGACGGTCCTGGACCGTTCGCGGGGGTACTTCGACCTCAAGGAGGGGAGCCTCTATCCCGCCCTCCATCGGCTGGAGCGGCAGGCGTGGCTCGAGTCGTACTGGACCGAGCAGGAGGGGCGGCGTCGGAAGTACTACCGGATTACGCCGGTCGGCCGGAAAGCCCTCAAGGAGAAGCTCGCCGAGTGGAAGGCGTTCGCCTCGGGGGTCAACGGGGTGCTGGGGGTGGAGTTCGGTCTCGCCTGACGAGCTGCCGGCGATCGGGATGAGGGCCATGTTACTTCCTCGCGACATCACTGCCGACCTGCCACCCCCGGGGGACGACGAACCGGCGTCGCTCCGGCGGGACATCGTCGATGAGCTGGCGGACCACCTGGCGTGCGCGATGGCGCGCGAGACCCAGCTCGACCAGATCGCGTCACAGCCTCTCGGGGGAACGGCCTGGAGCCGCGTTCTGGCCCGTTTCGGAAACCCGCGCACGGTCGCCTTGCGGCTGTGGCGCGATGCCATGCAGGAGAAACTCACCATGCAGCGCTGGCTGGCCGGCGGAATGATTGCCCTGGCGGTCGTTCTCTCCGTGGGAATGGTCCTCGGTTTCCGCGTGCTGCGGGATCAGCAGCAGCTGTTGATCGCCCAGCAGGAGCTGACGGCGGAGGCCCTGAGGCAACTGACGGCTCGGGCAGAAGAGCGTCCGGCTCCGGCGGAGGATGTCGAATGGGTCCCGGCCGAGATCCGGCTGGAGGGGGCGGAGCCAGGAGAGAAGGTTCCCCCCGGATTCCGGGTGCGGATGTCGCTTCAGGAGAAGGAGACGTCGATGCCTCCCTGGGAGGGGACGTCAGATGAAACGGGAGTCGTGCGGTTTCCAAGAGTCCGCTATGGGGTATACGACGTGCAGATCGACGCTCCCTGGGGAGAGCAGTTCCGTAAGACGGTGAACGTCAATCCCGGGGTTCCGCTGGTCGCCACGATCACCAGCCCCAGCACGGCGCCGGAAGAACTCATCCTGCAGGTGGAGTTCGTGGTCCCGGAGACTCTTCAGTCTCGTCACCTATGGATCGATTTCCCCATTGGTTTGGCGAAACGGATCACGGGGACGAATGAATGGACCGTGAACGGGAATGGGCTCCGATCTGGCGCGGGGCAGAAGGCCCTGGTTGGGAGTGATGGCCGAATTCGTCCCTGCTACCGGTCCGATGGATTAACTCCATGTCTCGTCTACGACGAAACCGGAGACCTGGCCGGCTTCCGTTGGCCCGGCCGGGAATACCAGATCAACACGTCGTATCTCCACGTGTACACGGAGCGGCCCCTGAAGGCGTACGGAGGCTCGGAACAGAATCCGTTTCTTCTCCGACTCAATCGGGCGCTCGTTGAACCGGACGAAGTCCGAACCGAAATCGACCCGAAGGCCCGTCGACTTCGGATCGTCCTGACGGAGCGGGGCGAGAAGGTGGTTCAGGAGTTCGTTGCCACACTCGACGCATCGCCGGACAGGGGGTTCGGTCAGGCAGGGGACATCGTCATCGCGGATTCGGTGTTCCCGCCCGTTCCCACGAAACGCCCGTGACATGCCTTACGAAGAGATCGCCGCCGATCTGCCACCTCCGGGGGACGACGAACCGGCGTCGCTCCGGCAGGACCTGTTAGACGAGCTCGCGGATCATCTGGCGTGCGCGATGGCGCGGGAGACGCAGCTGGAGCAGGTGGTTCGGCAGGATCCCGGGAGCACGGCGTGGGGGCGGGTAGTCGCCCGGTTCGGAAACCCTCGGGCGGTGATGTTTCGGCTGTGGCGGGAAGCGATGTGGGAGAGGCTCATGATGCAACGGGTCGTATCGTGGATGATGATCGTCACCCTGGGGTCGCTCTGCCTCGGGATGGTGTTCGTGGTCCGTTCGGTCAACCAGCAGCAGTTGGCCATGGCGCAGCAGCAACAGGCGATGGCGCTCCAGCAGCAGGAGATCGCGGCCACGCTCCAGCGGATCAGCGAGCAGTCGGCCCGCGAGGCGGCGGCGAGCAAGTCCGCCGCTTCAATTGAATGGGTTCCGGTGGAGATCCGGCTCGCTTCTGCCGAAGCAGGGGAGGCGGTGCCCAAAGGCTTCAAGGTGCTTCTCTCTCGCACGAACAGCCAGGACTCGATGCCCCCCTGGGAAGCTGTGATCGACGAGTTCTCTTACGTCCGCTTTCCCATGGTTCACTATGGGACGTACCAGCTTCGCGTCCTGGCCCCCTGGGGCGAAAGTACGATGAGCTCTGTCAGTATCCACCCGGGAACTCCGCTGTCTCTGACGGTCGGCTGTCCGACGGCGGCGCTTCAGCCGATCTCCGTCCGTCCGGAATTCGTTCTCCCGGACGATCTCAAGCAGAGGCAACTTCACATCACCTTTCCGCTCGGAGCCGGAGTTCGGATTGTCGGAGACTGGGCATGGAGTGCCGACTTCCTGATGGATGGCCGCCGACAGCTCGGAAGCTCATTGCGAGTCGGGGCGGACGGTCACCTGCGTCCGGAGACATCCGACTCCAGACTGGACGATTTTCTGGAGTACGACACATCAGGCCGATTCCAGGGAATCCGCTGGCGCGATCCCTCGTTGAAGCCGCAGACGTGCTACATCCAGATCGAGCGGGAGATTGAAGAGTTGGACAACGTCAAGGTTTTGGCCGACGGCACGATGGTCGGGAAGAAGTTGCGGCGGTTGTTTCTGGTTCAGGAGCCCTTCGAGGTTGGACACGACCTCCGCTTCGACGTGGCGACGAAGGATCGGAGACTCACAATCGAGCCCACAGAGTCTGGTCTACGGAAGTTGCGGCGAGCACTGGCTCAGTTCAATGCAGCCGACGATCAGTACGTGACGAGTCACTTCGGCGGCACAGAGTATCCAGCGAGACTGCTGCCAGTCGTTCCAGAACAGCGTCCGTGACATGAGTTCCCAGGACGATCTCGCAGCCGATCTCCCTCCCTCGCGTGACGACGAGCCGGCATCGCTGCGGCAGGACATCTTCGACGAGTTGGCGGATCATCTGGCGTGTGCCCTCGATCGGGAACGGCAGCGGCAGTCGGCGTTGCCGGAGACCGTGGAGTCGCCGGCGGAACGTGTTCTCAAACGGTTCGGCAACCCGGCCCAGATTGCCCTCCGGCTCTGGCGGGATGCCATGTGGGGAAAGATCGTGACGCAACGGATCGTCATTGCTCTCGCCAGTCTCGTGGCGGTCGCGTGCTGCGCCGCCGTGTTCGTGTCGATGCGGCTCGTCGGGATTCAGGAGCGGGCTCTGGCTGATCAGCGGGCGGCGTTCGAAGCGATGCAGCAGGGGATGCTCGCGCAGCAGAAGGAACTAGCGGAGACCCTGCAATGGATCCGCGATCAGAGTCAGACCGCCGCGCAGGCGGAACCCGAGACTCCCGCGGAGTGGGTTCCCGCCGTCATCCGTTGCCTCGGCCCGGAGGGAGAGACGCCTGCTCCTGCGGGATTCCATGTCGTGCTGGCGTCGCGCGATAAGAACTCGGACCTGCCACCGTGGAAGCTGACCACGAATGGACGCGATCCAATCCGCATCCCGAAGGTCCGCTATGGCCACTACGGACTCTTGGTCTCCGCTCCGTGGGGTGACACGCTGATGAGGAGCGTGGACGTCTATCCGGGCGTCCCTTTCGATCTCGACCTCCGTTGTCCCGCCGGGCTGCCGGAGGCGGCAGTCATCAGGCCTGTCTTTGAGCTGCCGGACGACCTCAACGCTCGCGACCTCTACTTCCGGCTTCCTCTGGGAAGAACGATGCGTGGAGTGGGGGATGAAGAGTGGGAGACGAGCCTGCACATCGAGGGACGCGAGTCGAATTGGTCGATTCTGGTAAGCCGCCGCGGCATGTTGCATCCCACGACCGCCCGTATCGATGTCGAGCCTTACCTCGTCCATGACGACGCGGGCGAGTTCCTGGGGATTCGATGGCCAGCTCCGAATGGACTCCCCCGATATCCGGGGATCTGTCTCGCCAAGCGGATCGGCGGCGGAGGATCAGGATCCTCCGAGGCCGAAGCTCCACTTCCTCCCGGAGCGACGACGCGCCTGTTCGAGCTGCGCGGTGCGCTGGAGAACGACGTGGAGATGGTGGTTGATGCGGAGAGTCGACGGGCCATCATTCGACTCAAGTCTTCCGCGTTGGACCGGTTGAGGACCGCGCTACGGGAATTCGACCAGAGACCCTATGCCCGCAATTCAAACGGCTCGCTCGTCAGCGACCCTTGGACAAGTGAGGCGGATGACATCCTGCACCCCGCGATTCCGGACAAGCGGCCGTGAGGACGCTTCGCCCTCCGAGGCTGGCGAGGGTGGAGGACGCGGCGGGGTGGCTGGGGCGCCTATCGGCGTGCAGTCCGAAAGCAGCGTCGCGGCCCCGGGCCCTTTGAGGTCGAGTGCGGAGATGGTCTGGGGCCAGGAACGTCGCGCCGCTCGACAGCTTCGCTGGGCGCGTTGAGACGCTACAAGACGCACGCGGCAGGGGTGGCTGGACACGGACCCCGAAGAACGCCCATGGCTCCAGGCTGCGAGAGAGGAACGAGGGATTTCAATGAGCTACGGGCTCATGGCTTCCGTTCTTCCGATCCTTCTTTCGCTGGCGGGAGCGAAACCCCGCGTTGTCCATTGGACTGCCGGGTGTGCTGACGAATCGGCGGGCATCGGCCAAGTCGCGCGAAAAATCGTGACTGGACGCCGCGCTGCACGATTTCGTATATTGCAATACAACCATGAATGACGAAGAACGGCAGCGGTACGAGGCCCGAGCGAAGATTGCCAAGGCGCTCGCGCACCCCAGTCGGTTGATGATCGTCGACCGATTGCAGCACGAGGAACTGTGCGTGAACGACCTCGCCGAAGCGGCGGGGGCGGATCAGTCCACGGTCTCTCGCCACCTGTCGATCCTGAAGGAAGCCGGCCTCGTCTCGTCCCGCAAGGACGGCACGATGATCTTCTATCGCGTTACCTGCGGGTGTCTCGATGGGTTTTTCACGTGCCTGGAGAATGTCCTGAAGTGCGACATGAACCAGCGGAAGGCCGCCCTCAGGAAGGGGCGGTCATGAAGCGGTTGATGGCGGAGGCGATCGGGACATTCATCCTCGTATTCGCCGGCACCGGAGCGATCGTCTCGAACGACGTTTCCAACGGCGCTGTGACGCATGTCGGCGTCAGCCTGACATTCGGCCTGGTTGTGATGGCCATGGTGTACGCCCTGGGGGATGTCTCAGGGGCGCACCTGAACCCAGCGGTGACACTCGGATTCTGGAACGCGAAGCGGTTCTCCGCGAAGGACGTTCCCGGATACATCATCGCCCAGGTGCTTGGGGCTCTTGCCGCAAGTGCCGTCCTGAAACTGACCTTTCCTGCTCATGCGACGCTGGGAGCGACTCTCCCTGCCGGGGCCGTGATGCAGTCCTTTGTTTTCGAGTTCGTGCTGACCGCGATCCTGATGTTTGTGATTCTCAGCGTCTCCACCGGGGCGAAAGAGAAGGGGATCATGGCCGGCGCAAGTGTGGGAGGCGTGATCGCGTTTGAAGCCTTGCTCGGCGGACCGATCTCCGGAGCCTCGATGAATCCGGCCCGGTCGTTGGCTCCGTCGCTGATGAGCGGGCAGTTGCAGCATCTGTGGATCTATCTCGTGGCACCCGTGTTGGGTGCGTTGGTCGCCGTCGGCGGATGCCGTTGCGTCCAGGCGGATGGGTGCTGCCAGTCCAATGCTTGCCAGCTCAAGGAAACACCGTGAAGCGCGTTCTGATCCTCTGTACGGGAAACTCCTGCCGGTCGCAGATGGCCGAAGGTTTGTGGGCCAGGCTCGGGGCAGGGGAGTGGGAATCCCATTCAGCCGGCTCTAAGCCGTCCGGTTACGTTCATCCGCTCGCCGTGCGGGCGATGAAGGAAATCGATCTCGATATCTCCGCCAACCGCAGCAAGTCGGTCGACGAGTTCAACGGGCAGCCGTTCGACCTGGTCGTGACGGTCTGTGGCAACGCCAAGGACTCCTGTCCGGTCTTCCTCAGCGCACACAAAGTTTATCACTGGCCGTTCGATGATCCGGCGGACGCGACCGGAACGGACGACGAGAAAATGGTGATGTTCCGTCGAGTCCGCGACGAGATCACCACCCGCATCAAGGCTTACCTGAGCGGGGAACTCAAGAGCGAGTAGCCATGCGAAAAGACGCCGTCCTGTTTCTGTGCACCGGGAACTCTGCTCGCAGCCAGATGGCCGAAGCGATCCTGAAGCACCAGGCCGGCGATCGCTTCGACGTCTACAGCGCGGGGCTCGACCCTCGGCCGATCCATCCGCTGACGATCGAAGTCATGCGTGAGGCCGGCGTCGAGATGACGGGGCAGTACCCCAAGTCGGTGTCTGAGTTCTTAGGGAAAGTCGCCATTCGGTATCCGATCGCGGTGTGCGCTGCGGCTGAAAAGCAGTGCCCGCGCGTCTGGCCGTTTGGCGGCACGATGGTCGGCTGGGCCATCGACGATCCGGCGGCAGTGAAGGGAAGTGACCAGAGCCGCCTGGACGCATTTCGAGAAGCCAGAGAAACGGTCCGCAACCGGATCGAGGGCTGGCTATCTCAATTTGGGGGAGAGAAGGAATGACCGTGGAAGAACTGCACCTCCTGCTGAGCCGGAAGCCTGATGCCACGATCGAGTGGCAACTGCCCTCCGGCGAGCTGATCCCCGATCACTACCACGTGACCGAAGTCGGTCGGGTCGACAAGGCGTTCATCGATTGCGGCGGAACGCATCGTCAGGCGACGTCCTGTCTGCTGCAGGTCTGGACTGCCGACGACCGGGACCATCGGCTTTTTGCGGGGAAGCTGGCCGGCATCCTCAAGCTGGCGGAGCCGGTGCTGCAATCGTTCCAGCTCCCCGTCGAAGTCGAGTACGGCACCGACGTCGCTTCGCAGTATGTGGTCTCGGATTTCGATGTGGGGGACAACACTCTGAGGTTCATTCTCACCGGGAGGCAAACCAACTGCCTCGCGTGGGATCGATGCGGCATCCCGGGCGAGGGGGCGAAAGCGGGCTGTTGCTGAGGTCAAGGTGGGGGCCCTATCGAGATCCGCATGGAAGCCTCATCGCCGACCCATGGGAGAGCGAGAAGGACGAGCTGTTGCGGCCAGCGATTCCCACCGAACGGTCTTCCGCGGATTCCTCTCCCTGACCGGGAGCAATCAGACCTCGGAAAGCCCCAAGACAACGAGGCATCAATCGACGACATCGCCCCCGACCTTCCGGCCGGTCACAAACGCAAGATCCTGCTTCGAAAACTCTCCGAATCTTTGTAAGGCTTCGGCGTGGCCTGGGTAGTTCTTCCTGTACAGTCCACGACGGGAGTCGCTCACACCGGGCCGGCCCCGCCTTCCTGATCCTGGAGGCTACCATGGCCACGATCGACAAGGTTCTTTACACCGCCAAGACGCACACCACCGGGGGCCGTGACGGGGCCTCGAAGAGTTCGGATGGTCGTCTGGAGGTGCAGCTCAGTTCGCCTGGCAGTCCTCGTCCCGGGACGAATCCGGAGCAGCTTTTTGCGGCCGGGTGGTCGGCGTGCTACATGAGTGCGATGGCGCTGGTGGCGAGTGAGCGGAAGGTGACTCTGCCGGCGGACCGGGCGGTCGATGCGGAGGTGGATCTCGGGACGAATGACGGGGGGTATCTGCTGCGGGCCCGGTTGAATGTGAGTCTGCCGGGCCTGGATCCCGCGGTGGCGCGGGAGATTGTGGATGCGGCTCACCAGGTCTGCCCTTATTCGAAGGCGACCCGCGGCAACATCGACGTCGAGATCAATCTGGTTTGAGGTGGATGGGAGTCTCTTGCGAGGCTCCGTCTCACTTGGATTCTGCAATGCTGCCGCGCCGATCCGGGTTGGTGCTTGACCGACCCGGGGCGCGGCTTTGTCTGCTTCTGCAAGGGAGTGGTCCGAACGCACTCCATGGCTCGAACGCCGTCCTCGCCGGCACAGCCTCCTTGCGCAACCCATCGCCCCACGGCCACCCGAGTCCAGCACGCTGCTGGCCCCGCCGGAGGCGCTTCTCTCCTGGAACCATGGCACACGACGGGCGTCTAATCGCGGCCCGGCGTCGAATACCTCTTTCACCAGCACGCTCACATTGCACTCCCCGCGATTAAGGAGAGAGGAGTCCGCGACACTGGTTTCCCAAAGTGGACGTCGGAGGTTCTTCGTGGTTCCACCACGAAAATGCCTCGAGCGGCCAGGAGCTCCGCCCCTTGGCCCCGGGGCACAACGCGAAACGCCCCGGTCTTGCGACCGGGGCGTTTGTTGGGTGCGGGAAGAGTCTGCGGACAAGCCGGTCCCGAGCGGGGCTCGCCGGGGTCGATGCTTAGCGGAAGTTGAGGCCTCCCACATGACCGAACTGGTTGTGATGGCGGTTCCATTCCCGCTCACGCTCCAACCGGAGCTGCTCCTCACGCCACCAGTTGTTGTTGCTGTTGTTCCACCCGCTGTTCCCGTTCCACGAGTTGTTGCCGTACCAGCTCTGGTAGCTCGAGAGCTGCGGATTGAACAGCAGCGTCGGCTGCGTCGGGACGACCGGGTTCCAGTAGGTCGCCGAAGGGACCGTCCCGTAACCGTAGCTGGGGACCACCGTGGAGGTCGTCACACCGCCGTAGTAGGTCGGCGTGGCGTACGTCGGGGTCGTGTAGGACGGCGTCGTGTAGGAGGCCGGGTAGCTGTAGGCCGCGGTCGTCGGGTAGTAGACCGGGTTGTAGGTCCCGACCAGGCTCTGGGCATTCGATTCGCCGGCCACGAGAGCGAGCGTCGTGAGGGCGAGGGCTGAGGTCCGAAGAAGGGTTGAAGCGTTCATGGCAGAAGTCCTCTCTGGGTCGTTTCCGGGCTCGTTCGGGCGGCTGCTCAGTCGCAGGGTGTCGAGCGGCGTCTCCGGGTTGTTGTCAGGTGTCTGGTGTTGTCTGACGTGTCATCGAAAGAGCACCGGCCGTGCCAGAGACGTGCAATCGAAATGACATGCCGTGCGACCGGCAGATTCGGCGAGTTGGTCTGAGAAGCTGCGCCGCGCGTGCATGGCGCAAGGGCGTGTTCAGTACCCCGCCCTTGAAAGCTGACATCGAACTGAGAACAGCGGCGTCCCCTGGCCATTGCAGCGCTTGCAATCACTCTTACAAAGCGGAAGCGCGTTCAAGAGACCGCAGGGGGAAACAGGAGGCCCTGTGCACGCGGAAGCGTCGATCGGGCGAGCCCGCCAACAATCCGTTTCGGATTCGCTCAAGCGGTGCCGGTAGGCCGGCTCCATCGTCGCTCACTCGAACGTGAACGAAAACTCCCCGGGCGGGCCGAGCAGGGCGGTGATCTCTTCCGCCGTCCAGTCGCGCGGCGGGTGCGGATTGCGGACCGTTCCCACCAGAAGGGACGGAGAGACCTTGAAGGGGGCGTCCGACGTCCAAGTGGCACGGTTCCCCGGCTGCACCACCTTCCGTTCGAAGCGATAGCCCGGCGCCGAGGTGACGAGGAACACTTCCAGGTTGCTGAACGCCTCCGGGCCTTTCGCGCCGAAGGGAGAGATCTGGATCGTCGCCGTCCCCTTGCCGCTGCGGATCACGCTCGCCAGATCCACCGAACCGGGGTGAAGCGAGAAACTGGCCGAACGAGGTCGACCGGTCGGATCGTTCGCCACGTAGAGCTCGAAATGAACCGACGACGGGTGGGCGGGGGGCGTGACGACTTCGACGTCGACCGCCATCTTCTGGAACTGGCCGGGAGTGTTCGGAAATGCCCCCGGCAGGAGCCGCAGATTCGAAAGCCGGAACCAGGGATCGCAGAACCGTCGTCGATACGGATTCCCCGCGGTTGCCGCGCTCGCCGGAACGACCGTCTCGCCCGGGTGATCGCCGAACAACTTCTCGCGCGGCGTTCCGGCCGGGGGAGGCCAGCCGGCCACTGCCGCAGGGCCTCCCCCCGCCGGGTTCGGCATCGCGGGGGCCGCCATCGGGGCCGAAGCGGCCGGCTGGGCCGGATTGACCGCGACCGTTTGAGGGACTCCCGCCGGAGGGGCCGGAGCCGCGGGCTGGGCGTGGCTCTGCTCCCAATAGATCGTGCCGCCGATGACCCCGATGGCGCCGAAAATCACCCACACGGCCCACGGCGATTCCTTGCGGCCCTTGGAACTCTTCCGGCTCTTCTTCTTCGTCTTCTGGGGAAGCCCGCTCATGACACCCTGCCCGGGGAGTTTTCGCTCGAGTCGCGGCCCGGAGATATCGCCGATCGGGAGAGCGCGGTCAAGGAGTTCCCTACGCCGCGTTCTCGGGGGGCTCCGTCAGCTCGGCAACGTCCTCGACCGCCGCCGCGACCGGAGGCAGGATCCCCGCCTTCCGGTAGATCGGAACGACATCCTCCCGCAGCATCGGATAGACCCGGGCGAAGACCGCCGCCCCGATCAGGCAGACCACCCCGGCCGCCTGCGGCGGGACCGTCGGGCCGAACCGCTCCGCCAGCGTCCCCGCCAGCAGGCTCCCGATCGGGGCTGAGCCCATAAAGGCCATCGCGTAGAGGCTCAGGACGCGGCCTCGCTTGTCCTCGTCGGCGATCGTCTGGATCAGCGTGTTGCTCGACGCCATCTGCAGCATCATCGTGAACCCCGTCACGACCAGGAGGCCGATCGACAGCGGGATCGAAGTCGAGAGGCTGAACCCGATCAGCCCCAGCCCGAAGATCCCCGTGGCCCACGCCATCCGCTTGCCGAGCCCCAGCACCGTCTTCCGCGATGCGAGATAGACCGCGCTCGCCAGCGCCCCGCACCCCGACGCCCCCGAGAGGAACCCGAACAAGAGCGGCCCCCCTTTCAGGATCTTGCTGGCGAAGACCGGCATGATCACCGATTGCGCCATCCCGCACAGACTGACGAGCGACATCATCATCAGGAGCGCCCGGATCGGCCGGAACGTCCAGGCGTAGCGGACCCCTTCGACCAGCCCCTCCCGGATCGTGCCGGTCGGTTTGGCCTTCTGCGGCGGAAGATCCCGCATCATCAGGAGCCCGATCAGCACCGCCACGAAGCTCAGGGCGTTGAGCAGGAAGCAGGTGATCGACCCGCCCGCCGCGATCACGACCCCCGCCAGGAACGGGCCGATCAGTCGGGTCAGGTTCACGATCGACGAGTTGATCGCGATTGCGTTCGGCAGGTCCCGGCGGTCCGCGATCATGTCGACCAGGAACGCCTGCCGGGTTGGAAGGTCGAACGCGTTGATGAGCCCCGCCGCCAGCGCCAGCGGAATGATCTGCCACACCGCCGGCGTCCCGAACAGCATCAGGCCGACCAGCAGCAGCGCCTGGATCATCGCCAGCGACTGCGTCACCAGCAGCGTCCGGTGCCGGTTCCAGCGGTCCGACAGGACCCCCGCGATCGGAGCGAGGAACAGCGATGGAATCTGGCCGCTGAAACTGACCAGCCCCAACAGCAGCGACGAGTTCGTCGCCTCATAGACCATCCACGACAAACCGACCTGCTGCATCCAAGTCCCGATCAGCGAGACTCCCTGGCCAACGACGTACAGCCGGTAGTTCCGGTGCGACAGGGCGCGTCCCAGATCGGCCAGTCGTCCCATGGTTTCCACTTGGCTCAGGTCGAAGGAGTGGCCGTTGTAGTCTGGACGGTTCCCTGTACGGAAGCGCCTCCGGCGGCAAGGGGTTCCCCCTTGACCCCGGCTTGCCAGATCTCAGCGAGGATCCTGTAAGAGCGGACTCGGGCAGCGTGGTCGTAAATCGCCGAGGCGACGATGACTTCGTCGACGCCGGTCTGGGCGACGAACCGTTCGAGGCCGGCCCGGACCGTTTCGCCGGAGCCGACGAACGAGTACTGGAGCATCGATTCGACCTGGGCACTCTCGGCGGGGCTCCAGTTCCCCTCCATCGTCTCGAGCGGCGGCGGCAACAGCCCCCGCGTCCCCCGGATCAGCCGGGTGAACTGCTGCTGAGCCGATGTGAACAGCCGCCGGGCCTCCTCGTCGGTCTCGGCCGCGAAGACGTTCACCCCCGCCGCCAGATACGGCTTCGCCTCCTGAGCCGACGGCCGGAACGACTCCCGGTAGATCTCGAGTGCGGAGAGCAGGTGCGTCGGCGCGAAGTGGGAGGCGAACGCGTACGGGAGACCGAGGTGCCCCGCCAGTTCCGCCCCGAACAGGCTCGACCCGAGCATCCAGAGGGGGACCTTCGTCCCCGCCCCCGGCACCGCCCGGACCGCCTGCCCCGGTTCCACGTCACCGAGGTAGTGCTGCAGCTCGAGGACATCCTGCGGGAACCGGTCGGCACTCTCGACCGACCGCCGGAGTGCCCGGAGCGTCAGGCCGTCGGTCCCCGGGGCGCGGCCGAGTCCCAGGTCGATCCGACCCGGGTAGAGGGATTCGAGGGTCCCGAACTGCTCGGCGATCACGAGGGGGGCGTGGTTGGGGAGCATGATCCCTCCCGAGCCGACGCGGATCGTCTTGGTTCCTCCGGCGATGTAGCCGATCACGACCGACGTCGCCGCGCTCGCGATCCCGACCATGTTGTGGTGTTCCGCCAGCCAGTAGCGGTGGTAGCCGAACTGCTCGGCATGCTGAGCGAGATCGAGACTGTTGCGAAGGGCGTCACCGGGCGTGGAACCGGCCGGGACAAACGCGAGATCGAGAACGGACAACCGCGCCATCGGAACTCAGAGAACAGGGGGAGTGGAGAGAAGGGACCGGGAACCGGAGGACTCGTGCCAAGGTCGCCTCGGTTACGAAAACAGGGACGCCTCCGCGGGGAGGCGTCCCTTGAGCGACGTGGTGGTGGGAGGATCAGTACTCGTACTCGTCGTCCTGTTCCTCTTCGAGGAGTTGGGCAGCGATGTTGACCGCGAGGGAGTAGAACCCGTTTTTGCCGCCGTGGAAGGCGGTGTGGTAGACGCGGGTCACTTCGGCGGCGGCCCCGTTTTCGAGGACGATCCGTTCGCCGACGCGGGGGATCGCGTAGACATGGGCGGAGAAGGAGAGGGCGGTCTCTTCGTCTTCGCCGCGGCAGTGGATGACGACGGGGATGAGTCCCAGCCGTCCCGCCTCCTCGAAGTCCTGCAGGGGAATCCGGGGGTTCACGTTCGGGTCATAGGACTTGCGATCGGGCATGATTGGTGACTCCTGGAAGGGAGTGGTGCCCAATTGTACGCAGCCGCGCGAAAGAGAATGGAAAAAACCGGGTCCAGGGCGAAGCCATGGCCCCGCGGGAGGCGCCTCCGTACAGGGAACCGCTCAATCCACGACGGACGGACACTTCGGCGAAGACCGCGCTAGCTCAACTTGTCCTGCAGGCTCAGCAGCGGCAGATAGAGCGCCAGCACCGTCCACGCCTCGAGCAGGAAGGCGGCAGCCATGATGCCGATCGCTACGGTCAGGATGCCGTGAGTGCGGCTGTCACGCAGGCGGGTGACCGTGACGAGGGCCACGGCCGAGAGGACCGGGGCGATGACCCACACCGGGTAGATGGCGAGAAAGGCGAGCGTCACCGGGGAGAGTTCGATTCCGAAGTCGGCGAACATCGCCCGGAACTTCGGGGCGCAGACGAAGGCCTGCAGGACGATCAGGAACTGCCCGGCGATCCCCATCCATCCCAGGACGATCGCCGCGGTCCGGCCGCGGCCCTGGGGGGCGGGAGCGGGTTCGCTGACCGTGAATTCGCTGGACGCTGTGGCGGAGGCGGTCACGGGGCGGCTCCGTGTTTGGCGATGGGGAGACAGCAACCAGTATACGCCCGCCCGGCTGCAGAACCGCAACGGTTTTTCGTTCAGGACAATCTCGTTCCGAAGACGAATCGAATGAAGGAAGCGTCGACGGAACAGCTCTATCGTGATGGAGAGGGACGTGGTCCCGCGTCCGTGATGACCGGGACCTCGATCCCGAGCCGGAGGGCCGGGGAGTCGGCGTGGACTCCCTTTTCCGGATGGGCGGGGTCAAGCCATCGCGGGTCGGCGAACTCGGAGTGCTGGTCGTGCCCTGACTCCTGCCAGGCTTTCCAGCTCTTGCCGGTCCAGGTCGGCTCGCCTGCCCCCGTCGGTTCGCCTGCCACAGGAGCGAAGTAGAGGTTGTGGTCGAAGGGATACTCGCCGTTCTTGTAGCCCCCGGTCAGGAACGTTGGAGCGGGGCAGACCACGATGTTCTTTTCGAACGTGAACGAGCGGTGGCTCTCGTCCCGCGACCGCCGGACACCCCCTTCGCCGCAGTCGACGAAGACGTTGTTGCGGACGAGGTTCTCCTTGCCGTAGTGCTGATGGAAGCCGGCGGTCTGGCACCGGAGCACGACGTTCCCCTCCAGCACCATCCCACTCGAGCCTTCATCCGTGTAGAGGCCCCAGCCGCCGTAGTCGAAGCAGGCGAAGTCGTGGATCAGGTTCCCCCGCACGACCGTCCCGGGCTGCGGGCCGAGGAGGTAGACACCCCCCAGGTCGCTCAGCAGCTTGCCGACGCCGAGGTCGCGGATGTGGTTCCGCTCGATGAGGTTTTCGCGGCAGGGGGAGTCGCGGTAGCCCCAGGTCCAGCCGACCGAGACCCCGGTGTAGGGGGCGTGGTGGATCTCGTTGTGGCGGATCGTGTTCTTCGAGGCCTGAAAGACGATCACGCCGCACGCGCCGAAGTCGATCTGCCCGTAGCGATGGACGCGGCAGTCTTCGACGACATGTCCGGAGACGACCGCTTCGGGGGCGGTCTCGACCTTGGTCTCGCCGATCCGGATTCCCCCCGCTCCGAGGTCGGTCACTTCGCAGCGGCGGACGACGCACTCCTGCGAGCCACGGCTGAGGTCGATGCCGTACCCGCCGACCGACCGGATTGTGCACTCCTCGACGGTGCATTTGCGGCAACCGCGGAGCTGGATCGCGCCCCGGCGGGGGGCGGCGGCCTGCGTGTCGATGTCCCCCTGCGGCGGGACCGGGACGTCGCACTCGGCGAACGTCAGCCCGCAAAGGGTGATGTCGCTCGCTCCATCGATCTCGACGAGGGAGGTCAGCCGCGGGACCGTCACGACGGCGGTGTTCGGATCGATTCCGGCCGGCGGAATGAGGCGAAGGGTTTTCGACTGGGGATCGAAGATCCATTCCCTCGGCTGGTCGAGGGCCTCGGGGGCATTCTCGATCCAGAACCGGTTGGTCTTCTCCTGTCGGTGGGCGATCGCCGCGCCGGGGAGGGTGACCCGCTGGGCCTCGAGGTCGACCGCCGTCACGGCGAGCTGGAACCCGGCCCACTTTTGCAGGCCGCGGATCACGACTCCGCGGTCGGCCCATTCCTTGCGGAGCAGTCCGTCGGGAATGCCGAGCGTCAGCGGAGCCTTCGTGGCGAGGGTTTCCTTGGTCTCGAGCCAGCCGGTGTTCGGAGTCCGGGCACGGGTCAGCCGTTCCCCCGCCAGGAAGAGCTGCCGGACGCCGACCGTCTTCACGCCCGCGGGAAGCGGTGCCTCCCAGACGGCGTCGCGGCCGGGGGCGTCGATCCGCTTCCAGCCGGTGACCCGGGCGGAGCCGACGATCTCCACCCGCGCCTCCGGCTCGGCCGCGAGCGTGAGGCCGTTGTGGTCCGCGGTCAGACGAAGCGGCTCAGCGAGCTCGTACCGGCCGGCGGGGAGGAGCACGCTTCGCGTTCCGGGCTTCGCGGCGGCGGCGATCCGCTCGGGGATCGAGTCGGCCCGGACTCCTGCGGAGGCTGCCAGCACGAGGAGGGGCGCGAGGAGGAGGCGCATCGGAAGTCTTTCGGAATGAGCGGCGAGGCGGGGCTTCGCAATCGAGGGTAGTCCCCTCGTGGCCGAGAGCCAACCGGGGGCGACCTGAGGGGCATGTTCGAACAGAGGCCCGGCGGGGGCTCGCTAACGAAACTGCTCTTCGCGACCGTCGGATCGCCTGTCTACACTTTCCGTAGTGGCCAATTCACAGGGGAGGTGGGCTCATGGCTCGGATCGGATTCTTGCTGCTGGTCTGTGGTCTCGCGTTCGGGTGGCTTCATGCCGGGGAGAAGCCCGCCGAGAAAGAAGCCCCCAAGGCGCTCGAGAACTATCCTCCGGATGTCACGCAGAGCATGCGGGTCCGGATCCCGGTGAAGAAGACGGAAACAGTCAACCGGGTCGTCGACGGCGTCGTCCAGCAGACGAAGGTGACGAAGACCACGGTCGCCGAGCAGCCGATTCCGGTCCCGACCTCGGACGAGGAGATTCAGAAGCTGCGGGACGAGCTGAAGGCGTTCCGCCAGCAGCAGATCGATGCCCTGGAGGTCGAGCCGCTTGTCCGCCAGGTGTATGAGGAGCGGGAAGCGGCGCGCGAGAAGGAAGCGTGGGCGAAGCTCGAGGAGGTCCGCAAGACGCTCGAAACGCTCGAGAACGAATATGGCGGAACCAAGGCGGGAGATGTCTCGCGGCAGCTTCAGGGGCAGATCCCGAACAGTATGAAGGAGACGGGCGCTGAGTCGACTTACGACCCGTTCGGAGGACGGAAGCCGAACTCATCGGGCACGGCTCCGGCCTTCGAGCCGTCCAAAGTGGCAGTTCCGATTCCCCGCGATTCGGTGAAACACAACCCGCTCTTCGAGCCATCCCCCGGCGATGGTGGTGGTCGAGCGCTTTGATGCGGGTCGTGTCAGTCGGTCATTCCTGTTCTTCCGGATCCTTTTGAGGTGGGCTGATGCTTCGCAGATGTTCCGTGCTTGTGGCGTGTGCGTCTCTCGTGGTGGGTGTGGCGGGTGGGGTGGTGCGAGCCGATCAGTTTGATGCGGCCGGCTCCAAAGCCGAGACGCCCACACCGGCGGCGGAGACCAACGGGTTGGAGCCAGTCCCGGACGAGGGGGGGCCGAGCCGGATGGTGATGCGGGTGGCGGTCCGGAAGATCAACTATGTGGACCGGGTGGTGAACGGGAGTGTGGTGAAGACCCCCGTGGTCGCGATTGCCTATGAGGACCAGTCGGTGCCTTTGCCGACCAGCGATGCGGAGATTCAGAAGCTGCGTGAGGAGCTGCGGACGCTGCGGCAGCGGAAGATTGATGCGCTCGATGTGCCGGCGCTGGTGCGGGAGCTGCATCAGGAGCGGGAGGAGGCGCGGGCCGATGCGGCATGGAAGAAGCTGCAGCGGATCCGGAAGGAGCTGGCGGAGCTGGAGAGCGAGCATCCCGGGACGGCGGCGGCGGGTGTGGCCCGGGCGGTGCAGGAGACCATTCCGGGTGAGGCTCCTTCGGTGATGTTTCCCGCAGGTGGCGTGTTTCCGCAGGGAGTGGCGTTCCCGTTGAACGCTGCCGGCGGGTTCAGCCAGGCGATCGGGGTCCCCACGTATGCGGCGCAGCCTCTCAGCCCGGTTTCGGCCTTCGGTACGTCTGGGAGTCCGTCGAACGGGCTGACTCCCGTGTACGAGCCGACGCCGACATCGCCGGCCTTCCCCACTCCGATTAACGATCCGCCACAGACCAAGAAGCCCACCCCGCGGCTGTGATAGGCTTCGTTCCAAAACCGGCGGTGCTGCCCCCTGCCCGGGGCCAGCACGCTGCTGGCCCCGCCGGAGGCGCTCTTCCATGGGGAATCGTGGAAGAGCCTCCGCGTCCGCTTTGGGAAACCATCGCTGACCGCTCCCTCTCTCATGACCGCGGAAAGTGCAGTGCTGGCGGGTTGGAGAGGGGGGCTGCGGCGTCTGGCCGCGATCGAGCGTCCGTCGTGTTCCATGGTTCCACAGGAGAAACGCCTCCGGCGAGGCCAGCAGCGTGCTGGACCCGGGTGGCCGTGGGGCGTTGGGTTTGAGTGGGTGACGTCGCGCCGGCCAGAACGGGATTCGAGTCATCAAGTCTTTGCAGGTTCGGCGCTCTTGGCGGAGAGCGCGTCCTGGCGCAACCCATCGCCATCACCTGCTGTTCGCCGCAGCGTGCCGGACCTCGTCCCTCAGAGCGGGTTTGCTCCACGCGTGTTGCCGATTGTGGTAGATTGAGACGGTCGCGACACACCGTTGCCGGTCGGTGCATCGCTCAACCGAACGTCTGCCGACAACCCACTTCAGCCCCAAGCGCCAAGCCCGATCCAACGGGCCAGGACTGAAACGGACCACGGCAGGCATATCGCAGGAGGGGGAGGCCCCTCTCCGATCCCACGGACAGCAATGACTCGGGACTTCACACCGAATCCTGCTTCGGAGCGGCCGGACGCTCCCCACAGGACCGACGGGCCCCACGGGCCGACGTCGGCCACGGGATCGCACAGCCTCACCGCCGAACAGCGGCTCCGGATGCTGTGGGAGGCGGCGGCGGTCCTGCTGACGACCGACGAGCCGGACGCGATGCTCCGCCGCGTCTTCGAGCGGATTGCGCCGCACCTGGGGCTCGATACGTATTTCAACTACATGGTCAGCGAGGCGGGGGATTCCCTGCGGCTCGCCAGCTGCGTCGGGATCCCGGACGAGGTGGCCCGGGTCATCACCCGCCTCGAGTTCGGTCAGGCGATCTGCGGCATGGTCGCACTCCGCCGCGAACCGATCATCGCCACCCACATCCAGGAGACCGACGACCCCAAGGCGCAACTCGTCCGGTCGTTCGGGATCCGGGCCTACGCCTGCAACCCGCTCATGGCCGGGGGGAACCTGCTGGGGACTCTCTCGTTCGCCAGCCGGACCCGCGACGAGTTCGAGGAGGAGGAGCTCGAGTTCCTCCGGACGATCTGCCGCTACGTCACCGCCGCCTGCGAGCGGCTCCAGCTCATCAGCCGTCTCCGGGAGGCGGACCGCCGTAAAGATGAGTTCCTGGCGACGCTCGCCCACGAGCTCCGCAATCCTCTCGCCCCGATCCGCAACGGCCTCGAGGTAATGCGGATCGCCCCCGCCGAAAGCCCGATGGTCGGAGAAGCCCGCGGGATGATGGAGCGGCAGATCGGCCAGATGGTCCGCCTGATCGACGACCTGCTCGACATGAGCCGGATCAGCCGAGGGAAGATCGAGCTGCGGAAGGAGCGGGTCGAGCTCGGCCGGGTCGTGCAGCACGCCGTCGAGACCAGTCGGCCGCAGATCGAAACCTCGTCGCATGAGCTGACGATCGATCTCCCGGCGGAGCCGGTCTACGTCGAGGCGGATCCCGCCCGGCTGGCACAGGTCCTCTCCAATCTTCTGACGAACTCGGCCAAGTTCACTCCTCGCGGCGGACGGATCCGGCTCAGTGTGGAGCGGCAGGGGAGCGATGCGGTGATCCGGGTCCGCGACAGCGGGATCGGGATCGCCGAGGAGATGCTGCCGCGGGTGTTCGAGATCTTCTCGCAGGTCGACCGGACGATGGAGTCGGCTCACGGCGGGCTGGGAATCGGGCTGTCGATCGTCCGGGGGATCGTCGAACTGCACGGCGGGTCGGTGGAGGCCCGCAGCGACGGGCCGGGCCGTGGCAGCGAGTTCGCGATCCGTCTGTCGGCCATCCTGCCGACCCCTCCCGTCCGGCTTGCCGCCATCGAAGGAGTGGTCCCCGAGGGGGGGCCCGCGCGGCGGATCCTGATCGTGGACGACAACCGGGACGCGGCGCGGAGTCTCGCCCTCCTGCTGGCGCTGCGGGGGCATGAGACGCAGGTCGCGCACGACGGGATCGAGGCGCTCCATGCCGCCGAGACGTTCCGGCCCGCGATCCTGTTCCTCGATATCGGGATGCCGCGGCTCAACGGCTACGCCGCGGCGGAGCGGCTGCGGCAGACCGACTGGGGTCGCGCTCTGACGATCGTCGCCCTGACCGGATGGGGCCAGGAGGGGGACAAGCAGCGCTCGAGCGCCGCCGGGATCGACTTCCATCTCGTGAAGCCGGTCGATCCGGACGAGGTCGACCGGCTGCTCGCCCGGATCGGGCCGATGGATCTCGAACGCTCCGAGTCGGCCCCTCCGCACTGAACGGGATGGCCCCTGCCCGGTCCGTGAGGCTCGTCTCGTACCGCCTGGGAAGATCGACGCCGCGGCATGCGTGGATCAATCTCCGGGGGTTATGGACCAAGTGTCCAGCCGCGACAGCCCTGCGGTGCGCCGGGCCGGTCGGCGATCTGCCGCCGGATTCTTCCCCGGCTCCGGTGAGTCGCTTAAATAGGCGGTCGGGCCAGTCGTTCCCTGTGCGTCCTCCCACCCTCCTGTCTCACCCCGAAAGAGCATCATGGATTACCGGCAACTCGGCGGCTCCGGCTTCAAAGTCCCCGTCCTCACCCTCGGTACCGGGACCTTCGGCGGGGGGACTGAGTTCTTCAAGGCCTGGGGGACGACCGACGTTGCCGAAGCGTCGAAGCTGATCGACATCTGCCTCGATGCAGGCGTCACGATGTTCGACTCCGCCGACATCTACTCGAACGGCCAGGCGGAAGAGATCCTCGGCCAGGCGATCAAAGGCCGCCGCGACAAGGTCCTGATCTCCACCAAGGCGACCTTCCGCGCCGGCGAAGGGCCCAACGATGTCGGCTCCTCCCGCTTCCATCTCCTGAAGGCGGTCGACGGTTGCCTTCGTCGCCTCGGGACCGACTACATCGACTTGTTCCAGCTCCACGGCTTCGACGCCACTACCCCGATCGAAGAGACCGTCTCGACGCTCGACGACCTCGTCCGGGCGGGCAAGATCCGCTACCTCGGCTGCTCGAACTTCTCGGGCTGGCATCTGATGAAGTCGCTCGCCTATGCCGACAAATTCGGGCTGTCGCGATATGTCGCGCATCAGGCTTACTACTCGCTCGTCGGCCGCGACTATGAGAACGAGCTGATGCCGCTGGCGCTCGACCAGAAGGTCGGGGCGGTGGTCTGGAGTCCGCTGGGCTGGGGGCGGCTCACGGGGAAGATCCGGCGTGGTCAGCCGTTGCCGAAGTCGAGTCGTCTGCAGAGTCAGACGGTGGTCGATATTGGTCCGCAGGTACCTGAGGAGTACCTGTACAACGTGGTCGATGCTCTCGACGCGGTTGCGAAGGAGACGGGGAAGACGGTTCCGCAGATTGCGCTGAACTGGCTGACGTCGCGGCCGAGTGTGGCGACTGTGATTGTGGGTGCCCGGAATGAGGAGCAGTTGCGGCAGAATCTGGGTGCGGTGGGTTGGTCGTTGACGGCGGAGCAGGTTGCGAAGCTGGATGCGGCGAGTGCGACTCCGCCTCCGTATCCGTACTGGCACCAGCGTGGTTTCAAGGAGCGGAACCCGTTCCCGGCGGGGCAGGAGTAGCCAGCGTCCCGCTCGACCGGGGGTGGGCGAGAGCGACAGGACGCACAAGGACTCAACAGCTCGAACCCCACCCTGGCCGGCACAGCGTCATCTGCTCAGTCCCATCGCCCCACGGCCACCCGGGTCCAGCACGCTGCTGGCCCCGCCGGAGGCGCTTCTCCTGTTTGACCATCGCAAACAACAGACACCCGATCGCGGCTGGATGTCGCATATTCCCTCTCCAGAACGCCGGCATTGCACTCCCCGCGATGAGGAGCATGGGAGCCCGCAACGCCAGTCCCCAAGGCGGACGTCGAACCTGGTTCACGGTTCCACAACGGAAGTGCCTCCGGCGGCCAGCAGCGTGCTGGACCCGGGTCCCTTCGATTCTCAAGAAGTGATCGACTACAACGGGTTCGATCCGGTCGTTCTCCGCAGTGAGAGAGAGACCGGCGGAACCGCTGAAGGGCCGTCATGGAGATCGAGCTGGAGTGCGCATGCGGCGGACGTCTGACCGTCCATGAAGGTCAGGCAGGACTGAGCCGCCCGTGCCCCCGCTGTGGCCAGAACGTCGCAATCCCCAGTCTCCAGGAGCTGCGCAAGCTCGGCGGCGTGGCGGTGCCGGTGAACCCGGTCTGGCACGTCGCCTCCCTCGTCGAATCGGGAACGCTCCCGCCGCCGCGGTGCGTCGCCTGCGAAGCCCCGCCGCAGTGGCGGGTGCCGCTCGTCGCCGAATGCGAGCGGGCCAGCATCGAAGGGGACGATCCCCACCCGCTCTGGATCCTCCTGATGCCGTTCGTCAGCCGCTGGGCTCTCTTCCGTTCAAGGCGGGAAGAGCGGCGTGAGTACGGTCATGATGTCGTCGTCCCGACTCCGGTCCTGCTGTGCGATCCGTGCCGCGACCGGATGCGGGGAGAGCCGGCCGAATGGCCCTCCAAGTTCGCGCGGCTCCTGCTCATCGCCGGTGTACTGACGGCCCTCGTTCACTGGCCGAGCGGTCTGGTGCTGCTGGGGATCGCCTACGTTCTCGCCGTCTGGAATGCCTTCCGGCGAAGCGCATTCCGTCGGCAGCTCAGCCGCTGGTTCTCGGCCGTCCCTGAGTACGAGACGCTCCGCGCCGAACATCCAGCGCTGAAGCTCCACCTGGGAGCTGACCCGCAGCGGCTCCCTGCGGCGGCGGCTTCGGTCCGATAGCGACAGAAACGGATAGCGCCTCAGCGGCACGCTCCCCAGGGCTCCTTCGCGACGAACGCCTCGAGGCCGCTCCGGTCGAAGACACCCGTGGTCGCTCCCATCGCGCGGACGCAGCTCGCTCCCATCGCCGCTCCGTACTGGACGCAGCGGAGCCGCTCGGCGGGGCTTGGTTCGCTCCCGTTCTTCCCGGCAGACTGCAGCAGGCCGTAGATCAGCCCCGCCACGAAGGCATCGCCGCCGCCCGTGCCGTCCACCTGTTCCACGGGATAGGCTCCTGCCTCCTGCAGCGGCTCGCCGGGACGGGAGATCACCGAGCCGTGCCGGCCCCGCGTCAGGATGATCGTCCGGGCGCCGAGCTCATGGAGCGCCGTGAGCTGCCGCGGCAGTTCGGTCTCGCCGGTGATCATCCGGGCTTCGTCGGAGTTCGGAAGGAAGTAGTCGGTGTGCGGCAGGACCGGTGCGAGCATCCGGACCGCGTTCTCCTCCTCGGCGTCGCCGATCACGACGTCGAGCAGCGTCAGGACCCCCAGCTCCCGCGCGCGGCGGAAGAGAGCCGACACGTTCTCGGCCGAGAGGGCGGGGTTCAGGATGTACCCCCCGATGCAGATCGCCCGGGCCCGTTTCAAGAGTTCGTCGCTCACCTCGAGCCCCGTCAGCTCGGCATTCGCCCCGACGGTGTGGATGAACCGCCGGTCGTCCCCCTGGACGTTGACGATCAGGGTCGCCGATGTCTGCGCGGTCTGCGAGATGACGAGATCCCCGCAGTCGACCGACTTCGCTTCCAGGAACTCCCGGCAGAACCGCCCCAGGACGTCGTCTCCGACCCGGCCGACGATCGAGACCGCGAGCCCGAGCTTGGCGAGGTCGACCGCCGTGTTGGCGGCCGAGCCGCCGATCGTCAGTTCGAGCCGCGGCGTCGTGATGAGCGCCCCGGAAGCGGGCATCCGCGGGATCGGGGCACAGACGTGGTCCGCCACGATCAGGCCGACACAGACGACATCGAGAGCGGAAGACATGCAGCAGGTGCCCTGACGAAAGCGGGACGGATCTCTCTTCCCGGAGACGGAGGTGATCCGGCCCCGAACTCAATGCGAACGCGCCGTGCCACGGTACCCGCCCTTGCCGCCAAGATGAAGCGCAGAGCCGGACGACGGCGGCCGGGAGTCCGCCGCGGCGCTCCCGCGGGCCGGGCCTTGTGGATTCTCCGGGTCGGGTCGAGAATCCGGCCGGTCCGCCCGCCGGGATTCTTTCGGCGGTTCTGTCGCGGTCCGGGATGTCCGGGGAGGAGGTGGCCATGTCGTCGATGCCGTTCGGTTCGGTGGGGTACTTCGTCATGATGCTCGCCTCTCGGATGCCGTATTTCCTCGTCCTCGTGGTGGGCCTGTGGCTCTGGCTGATCCATCCGCGGCGCGGCACGCGGGGGATGAACCTGTTGGGGATGGGAATTCTTGTCGAGCTCCTCCTGTCGCTCCTCTCACCGGTTCTTTCGATGGTGATGTCCCAGATGCTCTCGAGCGTCGGCGCAGGGATGGCCAGCTCAGCCGTGGGGTTTGTTCTGGTACAGGGGCTCGTCTTCAGCCTGCTGTCGGCGGTGCCGATGGGGCTGATTCTCTACGGCGCCTTCACGATCGCTCGCGAGCGGGGCGAGGAGGACGACGAGCGCGACGCGGAGCAACGGGACGCCCGTCCGGTTTGACTTGAGGCTGGGCGAGCCCCCCCTGCGCCGCGGAAATCCACGGGACAATCGAGGAATCCGGGAGTCGGCCGTGACAATTCCCGGCCTCGCCTCTAGGCTGGGACTTCGAATGTAGCGGCGGCTACGAATTGGCCCGCCGCTGCCGTTCGCTCCGCCCGTTCGTCCGTCTTCCCAGTCTCCCGAGTGTCGACGACTCCCAATCCCGATCATCCGGCGGATTCGCCGCTGTCGATCCACGACCTGACCGTCGCCTACCAGCAGAAGCGGGTCGTGTGGGACGTCGACTACATCGCCCCCGCCGGTAAGCTGATCGCGATCGTCGGCCCCAACGGCGCCGGCAAGAGCACGCTCCTCAAGGCGGCCCTCGACCTGATCCCGTCGGTCGCCGGCTCGGTGCGGGTCTTCGGCGGTGCGTATCGCGACATGCGCCGCCGCGTCGCCTACGTCCCGCAGCGGACCTCCGTCGACTGGGACTTCCCGGTGAGCGCCCTCGACGTCACCGCGATGGGGCTTTACCGGCAGATCGGCTGGTTCCGCCCGGTCACGAAGGCCTGGAAGGAGAAGGCCCGGCACCACCTCGAGCGGGTCGGGATGGCGGACCTCGCCCACCGCCAGATCAGCCAGCTCTCCGGTGGCCAGCAGCAGCGGGTGTTTCTGGCGCGGGCCCTCGCCCAGGACGCCGACCTCTACCTGATGGACGAGCCCTTCGCCGGCGTCGACGCCGCGACCGAGCGGGCGATCGTCCAGATCCTCCGCGAGCTGCAGGCGGCCGGCCGGACCGCCATGGTGGTCCACCACGATCTCCACACCGTGCCGCAGTACTTCGACCACGTGCTGCTATTGAACGTCCGGCTCGTCGCCTCGGGACCGATCCCCGAAGTCTTCACGCACGAGAACCTCGAGAAGACGTTCCGCGGCAAGCTGACCCTGCTCGACCAGGTCGGAACCCGCATGGCCCGCGAGTCGCGCTGAGAGGCCATTTCAGAACCAGCCACAGAGATCACAGAGGCCACCGAGAACATCAGAGACGGCGCAGCGGCATCTCCTCGCTCGGAGTCCTCTGTGTCCTCTGTGGTCCTCTGTGGCAAAAACGGTTTTGAAACCGCTTCCAAGCCAGGAGCGGGGGACCTGCCGCCGGGCCGCGCTAAAGATTCCCGCGTGGACAATCCGTTTGTCCCCGCAACGCCTGAGGCGCGCATCTGGCCCGCCAAGCCGCTTGGCATACGCGCCTCAGGCCGTTGCTGGAGAACGAAGACTCTGAGGAAACCGACCACGAAAACTCGCCATCCGCGACCGTGAGATGCGAATGGCAGCGCTCGTCACCCGAAGGGAGCCAGCGGCGAAGAGCCGCCGCCCGCGGAACCTATCGGACCGTCACCGGCGTCTCGTCCTCGCTCCGCTCCGGCGTGAGCCAGAGGGGCTGGAGGCCGGGGACGATGGCGTTGGTCGGGTCGCGGGGGGTCACATCGTGGCTCAGGAACGCCTGGCTCTTCCCGACGAAATAGGAATGCGAGTCGGCCACCACGAGATTGAAGACCGTCCCGGTCCCCGCCGGGTCGGTCGAGACGACATCGAGGCTCCCCTGGACCGTATGCAGCGGCAGTCCGGGGCGGAGGTGCCGCGCCTGGACCCAGCCCATCCCGTTGACCCAGAACGGATGCCCCTGCGAGCAGACGATGTCGTCCGCCGCGGTCTTGAGGCGGGTGAGCCGGCCATTGTCACGCGACGTCCGGGCGAGGACCGGCTTGTAGGCGAGCTCTCCCGACTCGATGTCCTGAGCGAGGATCCGGTCGCCGATCTCGATCTCTTCGATCGGCCGCGCTCCGGTCTCGGTCAGGACCGGGGTCCCCGCAGCCAAGCAGGAGTGGGGCCGGACGATATCGACCGTCTGGTACGGGGCCGGCTGCACGCGACGGGTCCGGCGATCGACGTACCAGGGCTGCTCGTAGTTGAGGGAGACGATCTCTTTGGCTTCCGCGCCGTCGTTGACGCCAGCCCACCAGGCCCAGGCCTCGTTGGCGGTGGCAGCGGGCTTGCCGGAGACTTCGGAGACGATCCGTAGGGCCCGGTCCGAGCGGACCTGGTCGCGGGCCGCGCGGCCGATCGCCTCCGCCTGCCAGATCTGGGCCGCCGCCGCGCCGGTTGCCTCATGGAAGTCGATGAACCCCTCGAAGCTTCGCGTGGCGACCTGCCGGCGCCGCTCGACCAGCCCGTCGATCGGATTGAGGAGCAGGAACTGGACGTCGAGCCGGCGTCCCATCGATTCGATGGAGTAGGAGGCGAGATGCGCCCCTCGCCCCGTCAGCGTCTGCGGATCCTGCGTCGGTCGGAGAACCGTGATGCTCGCCACAAGGTCCCGCATGTAGTCTTCCAGCGGACGGGACTTGAGTGTGGTCGTGGCACTGACCCGGATCGACGCCTGCTCCGAGAAGAGGGACTGCCGGACGAGGGCCTGCGAGGCTTCGTAGCACGGGAACTCTCCCAGCCACTGCACGTACGCGACGTGCACCGCGTCCCCCCGGTCTCCGACGGCCCGTTCCAGGGACGGGATCGCCTCCGGATCGCGCCAGGCGTCGAACGCCGCGGTCTCGATTGCCCCCCGGCCGGCGGAGCGCTGCCGGAGTCGCTGAACGAAGCGGGTGGCCCGCTCGCCGTACTGCTTTTCCGCGGCCTCGCCGCGCAGCGTGCTGCGAACGGTCCGCTCCGCTGCCTCGCGGGAGATCCAGGTCCCCTGCGTCGGGATATCCCCCAGCCGCGAGTGCGCTTCGACATGCCCGGCGGCGAGGACGACCACCTGCGTCAGGTGCGCCCGCTCTTCGTCGGCGAGTTTGTGCTCGCGGCTGCCGTCGGCCATAAACAGCTGGTCCTGGATCGTCTGCTTCTTCTTCGCCCGCTCTTCGCGATAGCGGTACAGCTCGTGCCACCGGTCCCCCTGGTCGGCGACCCGGTCGTAGGGAACCCATTCCTTTCCGACCCGGATCTGTCCGGAGTGCCACCGGGCCGCGGCGTCGTCGGGGTTGGCCGCGAGCCGAGCGGCGAGTGCCGAGTTCCGGGCGGCGTTGTCTCCGGCGAGCTCCGCCTCGAGGGCCCCTTGCACTTCGCCGGAAGCCGGGAGGGCGCCCGTCCCCTTCTGCTGGGGCGGCTTCGGAGCGGCGGCCTGCAGATTCGCGGCCGTCAGCAGACAGAGCGAGAGGGTCCAGGGGGTTCGGCGAAGCATGGTCTCTCTCCGGTGATCAGTTCGCTCCCAGCAGGAGCGCGAACTCCGACTGCGGCGTGGTCTTGTCGTAGCTCCCCCAGCTCTGAATCTTCATCCGGAGGCTGGGGGCCCGTCCGGCGCGGGATCTGGCCGTTCCGGCGAGTTTGCGACTCTCGTCCTGGATCGTCCGCTGCAGTTTCTGATACTGCGCGGTGGCCTTCGACTTCTGCAGTTCGAGCTGCTGCTGGTCCGAGAGGGCGGTCATCCGGGCTCGTACCGCCGCGCCCGCCTGGTTCTGCAGACGATCCTTCTCCGCCACGACTCCCAGGAGGTCGGTCTGCAGGAGCTCGATCTCAACCTGGGCCTCGATGATCTTCTGCGTGTAGACCTGGCGGGCCAATCCCCGGTTGACGCCGGGAAGCGTCGGGGTCGACTGGTTGTCGATCCGCTCGATCTCCCGCTGGTAGCTGAGGACGTTGAGATTGAGCTGCAGGATCGAATCCGACAGCCGCGTTTCGGTCTTGAGGAGGTTCTTGTACTGGGTTTCCATCGATCCCAGCTTGGAGTCGATGTCCGCCAGCCGCTCGGTCGCCGTTTCCTGGGCTTTCGCGCCCTGGGTCGACGCGCTCTTGAAGGCGCTGTCGAGCTTCGTCCGCTTCTCTTCGTTCTCCCGGAGCGTGTCGACCTTTTTGTCCTCAGCCTCGCCAATCGCCAGGGCCAGCTGCTCCTGGAGCTTCCGGTGCTCGGCGCTGAGCTCCCGCTCCCCCTGCTCGAACTCGGTCTTCCACTTTCCGACGTACGCGACCAGGGCCGGTCGGCGACGCTGAAGACTCGCCGCCAGTGCATCGTCCCCCAGCGGTCCCGCGAGGAAGCCGGAGGCCAGACCGATCCAGGTGGCTGCGGCCGACCGCTCGGTCGCGGTCAGGTACGTGAGCTGCTCGTCTCCGACCAGTTCCGCGACTTCGATCAGACGGTCGAGCGACTCGGTGTACTTCCGGGACTTGAGGAGCGACCGGACTTCGGCGATGCGGGCCTCCAGACAGAGCTGCGGCGCGTCGAGCGATTTCTGGAATGCCTCTTCCGCCTCGGCGAACTTGCGGTGCTTCGTCAGGACGAGCGACCAGGCGTAGTCGACCCGGCCATCCTGCGGAGCGAGCCGCTTGGCTCGGGTGTACGCCCCCTGGGCGGCTTCGAGCCCCTCGGGGGTTCCCGCGAGCCCCGACTCACCCAGAGTCGACAGACTCTGCGCGAACGTATCCTCCGCCGCGGGAAGCCAGGTTCCCCAGGCGGCGATCGACAGAACCACCGACGATGCTCGAAGCGACCAGCTGGCCATGGGATACCGCAACGTTGAGGAGAGTCAGACGGGGTCCTGCCGCGCAGCGCGAGCAACCACCTTCGGACGGAACCGCCTCAATTCTCCGCAACAGGAAGGGGGATGGGAAGAGCGAGGTGCCATCGGGGCTCCGCCGAGGTCACGCTCGGCGAAGCCCGCTTTCCCGCTCGGGCAACCTAACGAACGGTGACCGGACGCTCCTCGCCCGATCGCTCGGGGGCCATCCACAGGGGCTGCAGGCCCGGGACGATTGCGTTCGTCGGATTGCGGGGAGTGATGTCGTGGCTGAGGATCGGACTCCCCGTGCCGACGAAGTAGGAGTGCGAATCAGCCACCACCAGGTTGTAGACCGTTCCCTGGCCGGCGGGCTCGACCGAGACGACATCAAGGCTCCCCTGCAGACCGTGGAGCGACATGCCGGCCTGGAGATGCCGGGCCTGCACCCAGCCGTTGACGTTGATCCAGAACGGGTGTCCCTGCGAGCAGACGATTTCGCTGTCGGCGGTCTTGAGCCGACTCAGAGCTGCGTTCTCGCGCATCGTGCGGGCCAGGACCGGACGATAGGTCAGCTCGCCCGTCTCGATGTCCTGGGCGAGGACCCGGTCGCCGATCTCGATCTCCTCCACCGGACGCGATCCGGTTTCGGTGACGATCTTCGTTCCGGCGGAGAGGCATGAGCCCGGAGGGCAGGTCTTGGACCGGACGATCTGCCGGGGAGCCCGCTCGACGCGGCGGGTGTTCCGATCGACATACCAGGGGCGGTCGTAGTTCATCGACACGAGCTCTTTGCTCTCACCGCCGTCTTCCAGCTTCTTCCACCAGTCCCATGCCCCCTGGGCGTTCGCCATGGGGATGTCTCCCACTTCGCCGATCACGCGGAGGGCGCGGCCGGCGCGGGTTTCGTCTTTGAGTACGCGGGCGTTGAGACTCGCCTGCCAGACCTCCATCGCAGCGGCGCCGACCTCTTCGTGACGGTCGAGGAAACCGACGATCCCGGGAGCCCGGAGGACTCTCAGACGGTCGATCGGATTTCGCATCAGGAACTGCATGTCGACCCGCCGCTCGAGCGACTCGACTGAGAACGAGGCGAAGTGAGCCGCTTGACCGTGGTACGTGACCGGCGGGGGAGTGGGCCGCAGCACGGTCAGACTGGCGACGAGGTCGCGCATGTAGTCGTCATAGGGACGGGCCTTCAGCGATTCGGTCGCCGCGAGGCGGATCGACGCGTGGTCGGAGAAGATCGCCTGCCGCACCAGCCCCTGCGACGCTTCATAGCAGGGGAAGTTGCTCAGCCACGTCACGTAGGCCGACTGCAGGGGGTCGCCGGCATCCCCCACTGCCATCTCGAGCGAGGGGATCGCCTCCGGATCGTGGAACTGGTCGAGCTGCTTGAGCCCCTTTGCCAGCCCCGAACCGGAGAGCTGTCGCAATCGCCGCACGACCCGCTCGGCCGCGGTCCCGTACTGCTGCTGCCCCCGCTTCAGCCGGTCGGCGGACCGAACGGAGTCCGCCACCGATTCCCGGCTCATCCAGTACCCTTCGACCCGCACATCTCCCAGCCGGGTGTGGGCCTCGGCATGCTGCGGATCGAGGGCCACGACCTGGTGCAGGTGGGCCAGCTCTTCATCGAACAGCTTGTGCTCGTGGCTTCCGTCGGCGAGGAACAACTGGTCCTTGACGTTGTTCTGCTTCTTGGCCCGCTCCTGACGGTACTGGTACATCTCCTTCCAGCGTTCGCCGTGGTCCGCCACCTTGTCGTACGGGACCCACTCCTGGCCGACGCGGACCTGGCCGGAATGCCAGCGGGCCGCGGCGTCATTGGGGTCGGACGAGAGCCGGGCGGTGAGCACCGAGTTCCGTGCGGCATTGTCATTGGCCAACTCCGCTTCGAGGGCCTTCTGGACATCGGACGACGGAGAGGGAGCAGGAGCGGTGTCGGCCTTCTTGCGGGCCGATTCCGGCGGAGCGGCCGAGAGTGTGGCGGACAGGCAGACCCCCGCGAAGAGGCTGCAGAGTCGAGGACGGATCATGATCAGGGTCTCCGAGAAGCGAGGTCCGACGACTAGAGGCCGGCGAGCTGTGCGAGTTCCAAGGCGGGATCGCTGGAGTCGAACGTACTCCAGCTCTGCATCCTGAGCCGCAGCGTCTGAGCGCGCCCCGCCTTGGCGGGGGAACTGGCGGCGACCTTCCTGGCGTCCTCTTCCAGACTCCGTTGCAGACGCTGGTACTTGACGGCGCCGTGCGTCTTCTGGAAGTCGAGCTTCTGCTGCTCAGACAAGGTGGCGAAGCGATTCTTCTGCGCGGCGCCCGCCTGGCTGACGAGCTGCGCCTTCTCATTCCGGATGTTCTGCAGATCCGTCCGCATCAACTCGATTTCGATCTGCGTCTCCTCGATCTTCATCGGATAGATCCGCTTCGCAGCCGGATATCCCCAATGATCGCGATGCAATCGCTGGAGTTCTCCCACCAGGCGGGTCAGCTCATGATCGAGATGGAAGATCGCGTCCGTCACCCGTTCTTCTGCGGCGAGGAGGTTCTTGAACTGCTTTTCGAGCGAGTCGATCCGGGTCTTGAGGTCCGTGGCCGTTTCCGAGGCGCTGTTCTGAGCCTTGGCCCCCTCGGTCGTCGCCGACTTGTAGGCTTCTTCCAGTTTGGCTCGCTTCTCCTGGTTGCCGCGGAGCGCTTCCGACCGGCGTTCCTCGGCCTCCGCCATCGAGAGGCTCAGCCGATCCTGATGCTCCCGATGCGCGAGGCTCAGCTCCTGCTGGCCGCGGTCGTAGTCAGCCTGCCAGCTTCCGAGGTAGGTGCGGATGGCGGTCTCACGCCGCCCGACGAGCGCGGCGACTTCCGGATCCCCGAGGGGCCCTGCGAGGAAGGCTGTGGCCCGGCCGATCCAGGCGGCGGTCTCCTGCCGATCCTCCCGGGTCAGGTGGACGAGCTGGAGGTCGCCGGTCTGTTCTGCGAGCTCGACGAGCTCGTCAATTGCCTGGGCGAACTTCCGGCTCTTCAGGGTGCCGCGAATCCGGGCCGACTGGGCCTGCAGGCAGACCTGTTTGGCGGCGAGGGACTTCTCGAGCACCTCGGCCGCTTCACCGAACTGGCGGTGTTTCGTCAGGACCAGAGACCAGGCGTAATCGATCCGTCCGTCGTCGGGGGCGGCCCGTCTGGCACGCTGATAGGCCCCCTCGGCCGTCTCGAGTCCGGCAGGGGTGCCGTCCATTCCATCCCTGGCGAGGACCTGCAGCGACTGCGCAACGGTTCCGTCGGCCGCGGTGGCGACTTGAGAGAGGCAAAGGAACAGGAAGGCCGCAAGAGGCCCTCGGAGCGACCAGCCGGCCATGGGATACCGCAAACTGGAGGTTGGTCAGACCGATTTCGTGTGGCACAGCACGAAACGGAGAACGCGGCCTGAGTTTCACCGATTTTCCGCCCGCCGGCGGAAAAAGCGAAACGAATTCTTCCAGGATTTTTGCAGCGGAATTGACAGGTCTCACCGGGACCGAGGCCGCCGTTCCTCCGGAGATCCCCGGACGGGCAATTTTCTTCAGGCGCGAGCGAGCCGATGGGGCTTCTGCGGAGGCGTGTCGCCGGGCGTGACCTCACCGGCACGTAACCGGCACGAAACGGGGTGCGAGGCGTCGTTGCCTGCGCAAGGAAACCGTTCGGCCGGCGCAGCGGACTTTGCGCAACCCGTCGTCAGTCGGCCACCGGGTCCAGGGCTCAGCCCTGGCCCTGGACCTGGCGTTGGTCGCGGAGGAGTTTCATCCAGGGGCCGACGTAGTGGCCGTGGTCGTGGAAGGTCCGGCCGCTGACGAGGTTTCCGTCGACGACGCAGGGGGCGTCGACGAAGGTGCCGCCGCAGACTTCGAGGTCGAATTTGCACTTGGGGACGGTCGCCATCTTCCGGCCGCGGACGCAGTCGGAGTAGGCGGGGATCTCGACCCCGTGGCAGACCGAAGCGATCGGCTTATTCGTCTCGAAGAAGTGTTTCGTGACGCGGATCAGGTCGGCGTCGTAGCGGATGTATTCGGGGGCCCGGCCGCCGCTGAAGAAGATTCCGGCGTACTCTTCGGGGCGGATGTCGCGGAAGGCGATCGTGGCCTGGATCGTGTACCCCTCCCACTCCTTGGTGATCGTCCAGCCGGGGCGGACCTCGTGCATCACCATGTTGTAGAGCTTCTTTTCCGGACCGGCGACGACCGGTTCGAAGCCGTCTTCCTGGAGACGGTAGTAGGGGTAGAGGGTGTCGACGGTCTCGGTGGCGTCGCCGACGATGATGAGCACTTTGTTCATGGTCGATCTGCGGGGAAACGGCGGGAGGGAGGGGAGGAATCCGGGGCGGGATGATCCGGTGAAACGTACCGGAAGCGGGCCGCGCCGAGAATCGTCGGGGGTGGCCTGGGCTGACCAGTCCGCGTTCCGCGGTGTCCGGTGGTCACTGCGGCTCGCTTGATGGAGGGTCCGCCGGGGCCGCTTGTCCGGGCGGGATGAGGATGGGGCCGGTGTAGGGGGTCTCGGTGGCTTCGCGGCGGAACTCGATGGTGTCGCCGTTGCTTTCGATCAGCCGGAACCGGTCGGCGTCGAGGAACTCGATGCGGGACCGTTTGGGTCTGCGGAAGTGGCGTTCCAGGCGGGCCAGGAACGCCGGGGGATCCGGCCGCTCCTGGAAGGTCTGCTTCATCGAGATCTGCTGGTCGGTCGCGTGCCAGGCTCCCCCTGACAGCGGCCATCGATCCTGGTTGCGGACGATGAGCCGGCGATACCGCCGATCGGGGGAGAACGTGAGTTCGGTTATCGTCGGCCATCCCCCTCGCCAGACGCCGACAAGCGCCTTCTCGGTCGCGTTGAGAGGCCGGTACTGCCAGGCGACCGGACCTCCGACGAAGAGCAGAACAGCGGCGAGGATGAACCAGGGCCAGCGGCGGCGTTTCGGAATGGTGCCGGACATGGGAGAGCCGTCTGGCGGGTGACCTCATGGTTCGTCGAGATAGCGCTGCTGCACACCGACGCTCCAGAGGTCGCTCCAGAGCAGGAGCGGCTCCTTGAGGGGTGTGGAGGTGATGAGGAGTCGAACGGGGAGAAAGGGGATGGCCCAGGGCTGCGGTTCGGGCAGGGCGATTTCGACTGCTTTGGCGTTCCCTTCGCCGACTGTCCGGATGAACTGGTGGTCGGGGCCGGACAGAAGCCGGTGCAGGGGGGCGTAGGAGAGCGGGTAGACCACGAAGGCGAGGAGCCCGACCAGTAGAACGCGCCGAACGTTTTTCGACATCCTTGTTCCCCAAGGCCCGACTCGGAGTGTGGAGCGTACCCTTCGTGCGGTCGGGCGTGCTACCTGGCCGGCACGGCGCCGATTGCTCAAACCCAACGTGCTACGGCCACCCGGGTCCAGCAGGCTGCTGGCCTCGCCGGAGGCGCTTCTGTTGTGGAACCATGGCACACAACGGGCATCCGGTCGCGGACCGGCGCCGCAGACCTCCCTCTCTAATCCGCTCACGCTGAACTCCCCGCGGTGAAGAGCAGGGGAGTCCTCGACGCCAGCTCCCCAAAGCGGAGGTCGACGGTTTTCCACGGTTCCACGACGGAAGCGCCTCCGGCGGCCAGGAGCTCCGCCCCTGGACCCGGGTTCAGGAGATGGCACCGATGGCGTAGCCCAAACCGCCCGCCCGCCATAAGCTTCCCCCAGTCGGCGACCCCGTCCCGACCACTCTCAAAACTCCCGGAATGGATTCGGACATGGGACGCAGCCTGCTGGCCGTCATCGCGGCACTGACCCTCTGGTGCAGCACCCCCCAGGAAACCCCCGCCGGCGACTGGCCCCAGATCCTCGGCCCCAACCGCAACGGGCTCGCCGCCCGCGACGAAAAACTCGCTACCCGCTGGAAAACGCCGCCCAAAACCCTCTGGGAACGACCCGTCGGCCCCGGCTACTCCGGCCCCGTCGTCATCGGCGACCGCCTCATCCTCTTCCACCGCACCGACGGCGAAGAGACCGTCGAATGCCTCGAAGCCCGCACCGGCCGTACCGTCTGGAAACAGGGCTACCTCTCCACCTTCCACCCCCAGGTCGGCGGCGGCGACGGCCCCCTCTGCACACCCACCGTCCAGGACAACCGCGTCGTCACCTTCGGAGCCCAGGGGATCCTCTCCTGCTACGACCTCAAAAGCGGCGAACCCCTCTGGACCCGCAACACCCACCGCGAGTTCATGGCCCAGGAAGGCTACTTCGGCGCAGGGAACAGCCCCCTCATCGTCGGCACCACGATCGTCGTCAACGTCGGCGGCTCCCGGAACAACTCCGGCATCGTCGGCTTCGACCTCGAGACCGGCAAAACCAAGTGGCAGTACTCCTCCGAACAGGGGAGCTACTCCGCCCCCATCGCCACCACGATCGAAAACCTTCCGCGGGTCGTGGTCGTTACCCGCCTCAAGTGCATCGGGCTCGAACCTGACACCGGCGGCCTCTGGTTCCAGTTCCCCTTCGGCTCCCGCGGACCGACCGTCAACGGCGCCACCCCCCTCATCCTTCCGACCGGCGAACTGTTCCTGACCTCGAGCTACGGCGTCGGAGCCACGCTCGGGAAGCTCAACATCCTCGGCTGCGACCCCGTCTATTCCGGCGACGAAATCTTCGCCAGCCAGTACGCCACCCCCATCGAATCGGGCGGACTCCTCTACGGCATCAACGGCCGGGACGACGTCCCCCCCGCCGACCTCAAATGCTTCGACCCGATCAAGCGCAAGACCCTCTGGACCGAACAGCATTTCGGATACGGCACTCTCATCGGCGCCGATAACAAGCTGATCATCCTCAAGACCGACGGCGACCTGATCCTCGCCGAGCCGAACCCCGCCGCCTACGTCGAACTCGGCCGCACCCGCCTCTTCAACACCACCACCCGCCCCCTCCCCGCCCTCTCCCGCGGCATCCTCTTCGCCCGAGACGAAACCACCCTCAAATCCATCGACCTCCGCTAACCAGCGTTCCGCTGGACCAGAGCTCCGCCCTGGACCGGGGCGGCGTGGCATGATGGGTTGCGCTAAGGAGGCTGCGACGCCCAGGCGCGCTTTGTGGGAGATCTTTGTCCGGTCGACCTTGGGAACGGCTCGCGGTACCGTTTCCGCATGACTCTTTCGCGGGCCGCTTCCGATCGTCCGGAGCCAAATACCGCGCGCCGCTCGCGCTGGTGGCGATGGGCATTCGCCCTGGCTCTCGCCTGCGTCGCCATCTTCCTGCTCTACCGCTGGCCGACCCGCATCCCCCTGTCCGACGGAACGACACTCGAATTCAGCGAGATCACGACAGGAACAAAGCACAGTCATCCCGGCCCGTTGAACTGGACCGGACTGAAGCATCGAATCTCGAGCCGAAGCTGGCAGGCCGACTTCAGCACTGTCGAATCCACCCTCCCCTCGGCGGTCCTCTGGTTCCACGAGCCAGCCACGTTCCCCCCTGACATCACCATCCTCACCGTCGATCACAACGGCTGGCGGTGGGGGCCCGGTCGAGGACGGCGAGCGCAGGTCGCCTACATCGGAGGCGGGGGTGTCGTCCTCGATGACTTCGAGAACCGGGGAGAGCTGAAGCTGGAGGTCTACGACCGGACATTCACGAAGCGGCTGGGAGCCGCCACGATCCCCGTCCCCGTTCCGGAGCAACCTCCTCCGGCTCCGCCGACCGAGCCTCCTCCGCTTCCCCTTCACAAGATTGCAGGTCCCTGGTCGTTCGACATCCGGGCGGTTCAGGTCCAGGTCCGGGACGAGATCCCCTCCCGCTCGCATGTCGAGATCCAGTTCGACTCCCGCTGGCACGGCGAGTTCTGCAGGCCCGGGTTCCGTGGAGTGACCATCCGAGATTCCCTCGGTCGGAAACGATTGGCGACCATCATGAGCGATGGAACGTTCCAGACGGATCTCTCCCCATTCGAAACGGTCTGGGATCTCGACCTGGCATTCAGCCTGGGGGCGAATCTCCCGCCGAATTCTGAGGAAACCTTGCTGTTCCAGCCGACGGTCAACGCCGACACGCCGGTTGCGATCCGGGATCGCACGATCGATGGCAAGCCTTGGCGAGTCATCGTCGCAGGCCCGGGCCGCTTCACCGTTCCGTTTCGGCTCCTCAAGGAGACCATGACGTTCAATGAGAGCATCCCGGTGATTGTGGCCGAACTCCCCGGCGGCTGGGCGGACTACCGCATCAAGGCCATGGCGGCCGACGGCACGACTCGCAAAGTGGAGATGACGAACGAGAGGGGTGTTCCCGAGAACGTCGTTGTCGCGCGATGCCCGACGCTCGATATGACGGCTGGCGACACCCTCCAGATCACGGTGGACTTGGAACGACATATCCAATTCTCCGTCCGCCCCGAAATCCAGCGTGCCGCTGGACCGCCAGCGGCGTCGGCGTCGCACGACGTGTTGCGCTAAGGGGGCTGCGACGCCAGGGGGCGGTGACCGGGAGGATGGTCTTGGCGAAACCTGCCGGGGTACGAGGGGACGCCCCTGCCCGCCGGAGGCGCTTCCGTACGGGGAACCGCCCAATCCACAACGGGCACCCGGACGCGAGTGTTGTTGACGAAAGCCCGTAGTCGCTTGCGTCCGTCTCCGTCCGTCGCCTGCAGGGAACCCCAGGGCGAGCCCGACAGGCGACGGACGGAGACGGACGGCTGGTTTCGAAACGACGGGGGACGACGTTCTGGGGGATGGCGAGGCGACCCGGTCGCCCCGCGAAGAAGGGGAGCCCTGCTGCTCGGGAGCAAAAACAGATGGGGTGGATCCAGCGTCATCCCGGGGCCACCTGACACAGAACTCGACATCGCCGTCGCCGCTTTCGGAGTCATCCATTCCGGCGACCCCCTCCTGACACGGATCCGCATCCGCGTCGTCGCTCACAAAATCCGTCGCGGCCTCCTCCGGGCCCCACTCGACCGAACCTGGGTTCTCACCCGCCGCCCACCGCTGCAGTTTCTCCTCGTCAACCGGACCGCAGGCCACCGTCCCGGTGATGCCACGCGCCGCAGCCCATTCGGCGTACGTAACCGGCTCGCCGCATTCACTGATGGAAGGCATCGGTGGTCGCGGAGGCCGAGGGGGCGCCGGCGGCATGGGCCCCGTCATCCGCGGCAGCGAAGGCCGGGCCACCTCCTCCCGATCCCACCTGACACCCAGACCGTCCTCGCGGGACTGCCGCTGAAGCTCCTCCCGGATCCCGCCGAACTTCTCGGGATCCCGCGCTTCCAGCAGAGTCATGAGGAGCGTGTCGGAGTACCGGATCTCATACCCGATCAGTTCACCGCGGTAGAACTTCGGAATCTTCACCCCGTAGACCGCCCGCTGCCACAACTCGTCTTCCAGCTCAGCCGCGAGCCGCTGCTGCACCAGATCAAATGCCTCCCGGTACGTCTCCGAGGTTCTCAGAGCGCCGTAGTGCAGTTCGCGGGAGCATCCCGCCCGCGCCGCCGCTGGTTTCACCTGACCGGTGACCTGGTAGGCGTCGAGAAACGCCTGTTGCCGTTCTGTGAGTGGTTTTGAACTGTCCATGCCAATCCATCGGCGCGCCGTTCCCCCGCGATCAACCACCAACACCCGGCGAGCGGCACAACATCACTCGGCCGGCTCAATCGTCCCCGCCGGCCCGGCTCCCTTTGCGCAACCCATCGCCCTACGGTCGCCGGGTCCAGGGGCGGAGCTCCTGGCCGCCGGAGGCGCTTCCATTGTGGAACCGTGGAAAACCACGGACGTCCGCTTTGGGAAACCAGCGTCGAGGACTCCCTTACTCCTGATCGCGGGGAGTGCAGCGTGAGCGTGCTGGTGAGAGAAGCCCGCCACGCCGGTCCGCGATTGGATGCCCGTTGTGTTCCGAGGTTCCACAATAGAAGCGCCTCCGGCGGGGCCAGCAGCGTGCTGGACCCGGGTGGCCGTGGGGCGATCGGTTTGAGCGGTCGGCACCGTGCCGGCCGGGGCGTGGTCTGAGCCATCGAGTCTTTGCACACTCACCGTTCTCGGCGGAGAGAACGTCTTTGCGCAACCCATCGCTCCACGGCCACCCGGTCCAGGGCGGAGCTCTGGTGGTATGATTCTGTGGAACGGAATTGCTCCTCGTTTGAAGAGGTCTCCGATGCTGACGCTTCTTGATGGACCGTCCGTCCCCGGCATCCCTGTGAGCCGGCGGGAGATTCTGCGGGTCGGCGGACTCGCCCTCGGCGGCCTGACGCTCGCCGACGTCTTCCGCGGCCGGGCGGGCCGGAGCTGTGCCGCGTCGGAGTCGGTCCGCCGGAAGTCGGTGATCTTGATCTGGCTCCGCGGCGGCCCCTCGCACATCGACAGCTTCGACATGAAGTCGCATGCCCCGGCCGAGATCCGGGGGGAGTTTCAGCCGATCCCGACGGCAGTCCCGGGGATCGAGGTCTGCGAGTACCTTCCCCGCGTCGCCTCGATCATGGACAAGCTGGCGATCGTCCGGGGGATCCGCTCGAACGACCTGGGGGACCATACCCCCCACTACATCGTCACCGGCTGCCCCGACCGGGGGAAACGCCCGGCGTTCGGGTCGGTCGTCAGCCGGCTCCTTCCCGCGGCGGGGGGGATGCCGCGGTACGCCAGCCTGATGTACGAGCCCCCCGGCCTGTATGACAACGAGGGGCCGGTGTTCCTCGGCCCGTCGCGCCGGCCGTTCGTTCCGCGGGAGGCGGGCCTGGAAAACCTCTCGCTCGTCCGCGGGGTCACGTCCGGGCAGCTCGCCGAGCGGCGGACGCTGCTGACGACTCTCGACGGCTGGGCCAGAAGACTGGGTGACGACGAGACGATGGCGGGGCTCGACGCTCATCGGCGGCAGGCGTTCGAGATGATCGTCTCCCCTCGTGTGCGGGAGGCGTTCGATCTCAAGCGGGAGTCGTCCGAGACGCGGGACCGCTATGGAAAGTTCTGCGAGAGTTTTCTGATGGCCCGCCGGCTGGCGGAGGCGGGGGTCTCGGTCGTGACGTTGCGGGTCGGGGACTGGGACACGCACGAGAAGAATTTTCGGGACATGCGGGACCAGCTCCCGCAGCTCGACCGCGGGTTCCACGCCTTGATCAGCGATCTCCACGAGCGGGGGCTGGAGGAGGATGTGGCGGTCGTGATGTGGGGGGAGTTCGGCCGGGCACCGCGGATCTCGCGGGGGGACGGCCGCGATCACTGGCCGGAGGCGGGGGCGGCGGTCCTGGCCGGGGGTGGTTTCCGGACCGGCCAGGCGATCGGCGCCACCGACGCGCAGGGGGGCCGCGCGACGGGGACTCCTTATACGCCGGGTCACGTTCTGGCGACGCTGTACCGCCATCTTGGTCTCGATCCGGCGCGGACGCTGCCGGACCGTTCGGGGCGTCCGATTCCGCTTCTTGATGATCAGTCCCCGATCGCTGAACTTGGTCCCGTCAGAGGCTGACCTGCTGCGGGAAGGGCGGGGCCGCACGCCGGGCTCATACCCGGGTCCAGGGGCGGAGCTCCTGGCCGCCGGAGGCGCTTCCGTTGTGGAACCGTGAAAAACCACGGACGTCCGCTTTGGGAAACCAGCGTCGAGGCCCCCCCGCTTGCTTCATCGCGGGGAGTGCCGCGGGAGTGGGTTGGAGAGGGTGGTCCGCGGCGCCGGTCCGCGATTGGGTGTCCGTGGTGTGCCGTGGTTCGACAACGGAGGCGCCTCCGGCGGGGCCAGCAGCCTGCTGGACCGGGGTGGCCGAGGGGCGATCGGTTTGAGCAGACGGCGCCGCGCCGGCCGGGACGCTGGCGTGCCCGGCGGCCCTCGTTCAGGTATCCTGTCACCTCTGGTCCGCTCGCCACATCCGGGGTCCGTGCACATGCGCTCGATCGTGATCTGCTCGGCTCTTCTCGTCTCCGCAGGACTGCTCACCACAGGCCTCGCCGCAGAGACCCCCGCCCCCAAGACCCACACCGTCTCCGCCGGCCCGTTCCGCGTCGAGACCACAGTCGAAGGGGTCTTCGAACCGCTCGACGCCAAAGAGATCGCCCTCGACCCCGAAGAGTGGGCGACCCTGATCGTCGAAAAGGCCCTGCCCGCCGGCACCACCGTCGAGGAAGGACAGGAGATCCTCTGGCTCCGGACACGCGAGATCGACCGCGCCATCCGCGACCTGGAACTCCAGCGGGCACTCGGCCGACTGGGAATTGAAATCGGCCGCGTCGAACTGGCGGTCCTCGAACGGACCGTCTCCCTCGACATGGAAGACGCCGAACGCTCGAAGGCGGAGTCCGACGAGGACTGGGCCTTCTTCAACCAGGTCGGAGAGAAGCTGGAGCGGAAGCTCGCGGACCTCAGCCTCCAGAGCAGCAAAGAGTCGATGGAAGGAGCCCAGGAAGAACTCAACCAGCTCGAGAAGATGTACAAGGCGGACGACCTCACCGAAGAGACTGAAGAGATCATCCTCAAGCGGGCCCGCAGCGAGGCGGAACGGGCCAAGGCGTTCTTCGAGCAGGCGACCGTGAACCACGACCGGAAGGTCGACGTCCAGATGCCTCGGACGCGGCGGACAAAGGAAGCGGCGGTCACCCGGACGAGCGCCACGTTCGAGAAGCAGCGGATCGCGATCCCCGCCGGACTGCAGCAGAAGAAGCTGGAACTCGAAAAGCTGCGGCACACACAGGAGAGCCTCGAAGAGAAACTCGGCAAGTTGACCCACGACCGGGAACTGCTGACCGTGAAGGCCCCCGTCGGCGGGACCCTCTACTACGGCGAGAACGACCGGGGGAAATGGGTCACGAGCGAGGCAGTGACGAAGCTGCTCCGGAAGGGATCGACAGTCACTCCCCGGCAGGTGCTGATGACCATCGTCTCCGGGCCGCGGCTGCGGATCGTGGCGGAGGTTCCGGAGAAGGACCTCCGGTGGTTCCCGGCGGGAGCGGTCGCTTCGGCCCGCCCGACGCTCGCCCCGACCCGGCGGATTCCGGCCCGGGTCGTCCGGGTGAATCTCGCGCCGATCCGGGAGGGGATCTACAGTGTCGAGCTCGAACTCGACCGGCCTGATGGAGGGGGGGCTGAAGGAGCGAAGGCCGACGAAACTCTGCGTGGTGGAATGACTTGCAAGCTGACAGTGGCGGCGGTCGATCGAAAAGATGCGATCGCGGTTCCCTCCGGTGCCCTTTTTTCGGATGATGATAGCCCGGATCGAAAATGGGTCGCCGTGCCGGCGGGGGAAGGGAAGAAGCCCGAACGGCGCGACGTGGAGACCGGGCCGGCCAGCAACAGCCGGACGTTGATCGAAAGCGGGCTCAAGGCGGGTGAGACGATCCTGCTGACGAAACCGGAGTGATCCGGACCGATCGCAGGCAAAGGACAGGCGTGATGTTTCGAAAGCCGATTCTGACGTTGGGCCTCGTGGTGGCCTTCCTGGCCTCGTCCCTCCTCGGTGCCCCCGTCTGGGCGCAGTCGAGCAAGAGCGCGAAGCCGGACCCCAAGAAGACGGGACCGACCGGGCCGCAGGTCTATACGTCAGCCAACTTCGTGGTGACGACCGACGTTGGCCCCGAAGCGGCCGAGGAGCTGCTGCTCCGGCTGGAGACGATGGTCAAGCTGGTTTCGGGGTACTTCGGGAAGAAGAACACTCACCCGATCAAGATGTACGTGGCCGAGAATATCGACGCCTGGCCGGAAGAGACCCTCGCCAAGCTCGACCCGCAGGGAATCGTCAAGATCCGCCGTAAGGAAGGGGTGACCCTCAGCGTGTCGTTCCGCTCCACGGCGACGGGACGGCCGGTCGCGGCCGATTCGATCGTCTACTCGTACGCCGACCCCGGGGTCCCGCAGCACGAGGCGGTCCACGCCTACTGCGCCCAGGCGTTCGGCACGACCGGGCCGGTCTGGTATTCCGAGGGGATGGCCGAAGTCGGCCAGTACTGGCGTGAAGGAGACAAGAGCGTCAACGCCAACCCGTACGTGATCGAGCACCTCAAGAAGGGGGAGCCGAAGCCGATCAAGGAGATCGTCGACAACCCGCTCGAGACGACGGGGGACTCCTGGGAGAACTACGCCAGCCGCTGGGCCCTCTGCCACCTCCTGGGCTTCAACGAGAACTACACGCAGCGGTTCAAGCCGCTGGGGCTCGCGCTCCTGAACGAGCAGCGGGACGCCTCCTTCTGGGGGGTGTACGGGACGCAGGCCAAGGAGATCGACTTCGAGTACAAGCTGTTCCTCAAGGACCTCGAGACCGGCTACCGGGTCGACCTCTGCAGCTGGGACTGGAAGGCCCGCGGCAAGCCGCTGAAGGGGACCACGCTGGTGAAGGCCCAGGTCAAGGCGGAGCGGGGCTGGCAGCCGTCACGGATCCGGGTCGATTCCGGGACCGACTACGAGCTGACCTACAAGGGGGACTGGAAAGTCACCAAGGATGGGGAGAAGGTCGGGCCGGCCGGCGATGCCGACGGTAAAGGAAAGCTGCTGGGGATCCTGTTCAAGGACTATCAGCTCAGCGAGCCGTTCGAGATCGGCGACGCCGAGACCTGGACCGCTCCGGGGGACGGAGACCTGTTCATCCGCTGCCAGGACGGCTGGGGGGCGCTCTCGGACAACTCGGGGTCGGTGACCGTGTCGTTCCGGCTCAAGAAGTAGTTCGCGCGGGCCGGTGCGACGGCTTCACAAGTAACCAGCCGCGACGAGGCTTGCCACGATGACGATTGACGCCCCTTCGTTTTTTGAACTCTCGAAATCTCGCGTGCTCGATCATTGGGGGGACTACGGGTCGACACTTTGCAACGGCATGTTGAGAACAGGGGAAGGGGGCGAACAGCGTCTGGATCGGACTGGGCCCTTTGTGCCTCCGATCTCCTTTCCGGCCTTTTCCAATACCGTCATCGTGACGAGTGAAGCGAGGCAAAATCTGGAAGCGTCCGGCATGTCCGGTGTCGGTGAATTCCGCCCGCTCTCGCTGGGTAAGATCGTCTTCGTCGATTGGCAGAAGTGGGACAAAAGCCGCAAGCTGGATGGCGATCGGCTTCCATTCAACGGCGAACCCGAAGAGTACATCCTCCACAATCCGCACGACGCAGAAGCCGCCGCCCGCATCGGGCAATTGTGGACATGGCATCCTTCGCGAGTCGGCACAGTCTTACGGGACAACGGCGTCCTGCGAGTGGAGGGAATCAGGAACAGACACGATGTGTTTCGATTCTGCGACGACTGGTCGACGAAGATCATTGTGAACGAGACAGGCAGACAACACGTTCGAGATGTTTGTGGCGACTGGGTTTCGTTTGAACGAATGAGAAAGGAGGTTTTTGAGTTAGTCCTCGCGGAACGGGAGGAAGACAAGTGGCTTTGCAGCGATCCATGTTCTGAACGACACAGGCCACGTCGCTTCTTTTCTGCCGGTGGGGCCCCGGCGCGACGTTTGGACCGTTCCTCGATCGAAGCGCCTCCGGCGGGCAGGAGCTCCGCCCCTGCACCCGGGTGGCCGAGCCGCGATGGGTTGCGCTCAGGAAGCTTTGACCGGCCGGTCGTCTTAGCGGTTGGCCGCTTCTTCCCGGGCGGCCTGTTCGAAGAAATGCCGGACAGCGCGGCCGCTGACGGTCTTGATCCGGAGGAGTTCGGCGGCGATCCGCTCGACGGCGGTCCAGTGGCCGGGGCGGGCGAGGACGTGCTCCGCCTTGTCGAGCATCCGCCGCTCCAGCCGCTCGATCTGCTTGAGGCCGCTCGCCCGGAGGCTGCAGAGTTCCCGGACATCGCGGAGGTCCTGTGAGGCCCCGCCCCAGTCGTACTGGCCGCGGTGTCGGGCCTCGGCGGCGACCCCGCCGAGGAGGATCAGGATTGCGGTCTCGAGGGCGTCGGGGTTGGGGCGGAAGGTCCCCTTTTTGATCTCGCAGTGGCCGAGCCGTTTGGCGTCCGCTTCGATCGTGACCTGCTGGATCGGACGGCCGAGCGCGAGGGCCATCACGGCGTGGCCCGCTTCGTGATAGGCAGTGATTTCGTCCTGCGTCGAATCGTTCATGTCGGAAGAACGATAGGCGAGTCATCCCAAGGCGTCGAGCAGGCTCTGTCGGGGTGCAGGCCAGCGTCCCGCTGGACCGGGGCGGCGTTGCACGACGGGTTGCGCAAAGGGGGCTGCGACGCCAATGGGCGGTGTTCGGGAGAACTGTCGGGGTGCAGGGGCTCGCCCCGGTGGCAGGCCAGCCCTCGCCGGAGGCGCTTCCATGTGGAACGGTCCAACCTTCCCTGTGCGACGTAGTGCGACGAAGAACCTCTCAGGAAGGAACCGTCTCCAGCGTCCGCCGCACCAATGCCCGCAGGTCGTCGAGCGACCGCAGTCGAAAACTCTCCTGCTGGTTCAGGACGAGGCCGAACCGTTTCTGGAGGTCGGCCGCCATGCCGAGCTGGGCAAGCGAGTCCCAGCCGACGCAGTCGCGGGCGGAGAGGTCGGGGGTGATCGATCCGACCGGCCGGTGGAGGGCGGCGGCGACGATCTCGCGGAGGGTCTGTTCCGAGGAATCGGAGAGGCCGGTTTTCGTGGCGGCTGCGGCGGGTGGGAGTTCCGCCGGAATGGCCGGGCGGGAGGGGGTGGTCTCCTGGTCGAAGCGGTGCCGGAGGAACCGGGCGGGGCTCCCCCCCCAGATCTCGCCGTCGCCGATGTCGGTGAAGGCGGTGACGTAGCTCATCGGTTCGACCATGGCGTCGGCGCCGATCCGGACTCCCATGTCGATCCGGCAGTCCCCTCCGATGACCACCCGCGGGCCGATCCGGATCGGGGAGGTGGCCATGACCATCGTCCCGTCGGGCTTCGTCGTGACGTTGTGGGCCACGATGGAGGTGGCGGTCCCGATGATCGCGTCCTCGCCGATCTCGGTCAGGTCAGGGTCATAGAGCGTCCCGATGATGAGACTGCGGGCCCCCAGGCTCGTCTTGCGGCAGTAGGCGAGGAACACGAGGTGCCGCAGCACGGGGGACATGATGAACGATTCCGCCAGCGGGAGCGACGTGATCGCCTTGAGCCGGACGTACGAGAAGCACGAGGCGTAGAGCATGAACCACTCGTGGATCGTCCCCCGGTTCGTGGCCCGCTTCGGCTTGTCGTAGCGGAGGTAGGCGACGTGGATCTGGATGTCGATCGCGCTGACGGCGAGCGTCAGGATCAGCCACGCGGCGTAGAGGAGCGGCGCGAGGACGCACCACGTGACGAGACTCCACCGCGAGAGGCCGTCGGGAGTGAAGGCGAGCCGCTGGAGGCCGAGGCCCAATAGCCCCGTCGCGGGGACGAGCGGCCAGACCACCCACACGAAGGTGAGGACCGCGTCGAGTCCGCTGGTCAGGAGGCGGCGAGGGAGAGAGGTCATGGACGGTTCCGGTGGTCGAGAGCGCGGAGGAGCGGGCCGGTCTAGCGGCCCCGGAGGCAGACGGTGCAGACGAGGGTCTCGTTTCCGGGCCGGGCGCCGGCGACGGAGGCCAGGAAGTGGTTTCGCGCGCTCGCCCGCGAGACCGTCATCCCGCATCGCGAGCAGCTCGGCTCTCCGGCGCTGCGGTCGGCGGCTTCTCCGCTGCCGCGCAGGAGAGTGCGTTCGTATTCGGCGAGCTCCCCCTTGAGGTCGCTGAGGAACGCGGCGGCCATCCGTCCTTCGACGAGGCGGTGGTCGAAGGCGAGGACGAACTGCTGGTGGAGTGAATTGGGGGGGCCATGTTCGGCGCCGATCCCGAGAATGCCGGACTGTCCTTCCGAGAGGAGCGGATCGCAGGTCAGGACTCCCGCGCCGGAGAGATCCGTGATCGTGAAGGTTCCGCCGGCGAACTCGGCCGGACGGAGCGATTCGGCGAGGTACGCGGTGACGAACCTGCGGCGCTCGGCCGCGATCGCCGCGAGGGTGCGGGTGTCCGCCTCGCGGAGGACCGGGACCTTGAGCCCCTTGCCACCGTCGATGGCGTAGCCGATGTGGACCTGTTCGTAGCGGCGGACCTCTTCGCCGAGGCAGCAGGCGTTGAGGAGCGGATAGCGGCGGAGGAGCGTCGCAGAGGCCTGGATCAGGAACGCCGTCCGGTTCTCCGCCGCGTCGGGATCGGCTGTCTCGAGGCACGCGCGGCCGGCGGTGGGAACCAGGACCGAGACCGAACTGCGGATCGCCTCGCGGGTGCTCCAGGCGAGGAGCCGCGACTCGACCCGCTTGATGCGGGAGAGGGGCTCCGACTGATAGGGAACACCGGCAGCGCTCCGGGAAGCGGGCGTGTCGGCGCTGTCCGTCGGCCGGGGAGCGATCGCCGCGGCGGGAGGCTCGTCCCGTCCGGCGGTCCGGCAGATCAGATCGACTGGCGGAGAGACCGGTGCGGGGTCCAGGTCGCGGGCCCGCAGCAGTCCCCGGCCCGCGAAGGTGGCGGGCGAGAGGCCGCGCTGCTGCAGGATCTCGAGCGCCTGGCGACTGAACCGGGTCGATTGAGGAGCCGACCGGAACGACGGGGCCGCAGCGGCAATCGCCGGAGCGGGAGCGAGGATGACAGCGGGGGCAGATGCGGCCGGCGCAACAGGGGAGACGGAGACCGCCTGCGGAGCGGCTGCCTGGGCTGGCGCGGCGGACCGCCGGGAGCGGTCGATCGCTTCCAGGCTCGGGCCGACGAGACACAGTACGTCGCCGACCGGAATTTCCCGGTTGGAGGGGGTGAGGATCCGGAGCACGCCGGCGTGCGGTGCGGTGACCTCGAACACCGACTTGCTGGTCTCGACCTCGACGAGGACCTGGTCCGCGGCGACGGTCGCGCCGTCGGCGACGAGCCACTCGAGGATCAGGACCCGGTCGTCGTTGACGTTGTCCTGCGGGATCCGGATCGGGGTGACGTCATCCATGGGTGAGATCCCGAATCGCCGCCGCGATCGTTGCGGCGTGGGGCAGCATGGCTTTCTCGAGGTGAGCCGACGCGGGAATGGGATGCTCCGGCGTGGCGAGCCGCCGCATCCGGGGGGAGGGGCCGTCGATGCGCTCGGCAACCTGCGCGAGGACCTCCGCTCCGAAGCCCGCGAAGCCGATCCCCTCTTCGACCACAAGCAGCCGTCCCGTCTGACGGACGGAATCGAGGATCGCCTGCAGTCCGAGCGGATAGATCCGGGTCGGGCAAATGACTTCGGCGATGATCTCGTGTTCGTCGAAGGCGGTCAGGACCGCCTCTTCGACCTCCCGGAGCATCTCGCCGTAGCAGACGATCGTGACGTCGGCCGTCCCCTCGGGACGGATGCGGGTCGTCGGGAACAGCTCGTTGCTGAACTCGAGGGCGAAGCCCTCCGGCATTTCGGCGGAGACCCGCTGGCCGTAGAGGACCTTGTTCTCGAGGACGAGCGTCGGCTGCTCGATCCGGGCGAAGAGGAGGTCGTACAGGAGGCCGGGGTCGAGCCGGTGGTTCAGCGCCAGAACCGAGGTGTCCGGCAGTCCGAGGAAGTGTTTTTCGAGAGACTGGCTGTGGGTCGGGCCATAGCCGCGGCGACCGCCGACCGGCGTCCGGACCACCAGGGGGACCCGCACCTGGTCGTTGTACATCGACCGGAACTTCGACGCGTGGTTGATGAGCTGGTCGGCCCCGAGCGTCAGGAAGTCGGCGAACATGATCTCGCAGACCGGAACCATCCCCGCCAGGGCCAGCCCGTTGCCGAGGCCGACGATCAGCGACTCGCTGATCGGCATGTTGCGGACCCGGTCCGGGTACTTCTGGCTGAGCCCCTTGGTCGCCTTGAATGCCCCCCCGTAGGGGGACTCGATGTCCTCGCCGATCAGGACCACCCGCTCGTCCCGCTCGAGGGCCCGGTCGAGACCGTCGCGGATCAGCGTCACGCACCGCTCGTGAGGGTGTCGGGTCTCCCCGCTCTGGACCGGGGGAATCGGAGGAATGGTCCAGTGGAGTTCGGTGGCGACGTCGCTGCCGACGGGGGGAAGGGGGCGGGCGTCGGGGGCCTGCTCGGCCGCCGCGACGGCGGCATCGATCCGGGCGCCGGCCTCGTCGCTCGCCTGCTGGGCCAGCCGGGGGTCGGTCGTGAAGAACCGGTGGATCGGGTCCCGCTGGCGGTACTGGAAGACTTCGTCCGGCGAGCGGTCGTCATCCCCTTTGGAGTGCGCGGCGAGCCGGTAGGCGTCGATCTGCAGGAACCCCGGGCGGTTCTGCTCCCGGACGAGCGTCATCGCCCGTCCGACTTCGCCGACCAGCTCCTCGACATCCCAGATATGGGTGTGGAACGTCTCGATCCCGAAGGCGGCCCCCCGGGCGCAGATCTCTCCGGCCAGGGTTTCCGATTGCCGGGTGCTTTGCGAATAGAGGTTGTTCTCGACGACGACCAGCAGCGGCAGGTCCCACTTCGAGGCGAGGTTCAATGTCTCGTAGACCGCCCCTTCGCCGAGGGTCCCGTCGCCGATGAAGACGACGGTCAGGTGGTCGTCGTTCCGGAGCTTCTGGGCGCAGGCGAGTCCCGCCGCGACAGGGACGATCCCCCCCTGGATCCCGTTGCTGAAGAAGCCGTCCTGGCAGAGATGCTGGCTCCCCCCGCGCCCGCCGCAGACGCCGGTCTCCTTCCCCATCACCTCGGCGATCAGCCCCTCGACGTCGTCGGTCTGGGCCAGGAAGTGGCCGTGGCAGCGGTGGTTGCTGAAGACGTAGTCGCCGGGCCGGAGGAACTCCGCGACCGCGAGGCCGGTCAGTTCCTGCCCGATGCAGGTGTGCACGGTGCCGAACAGGGCGCCGCGGCTGTAGAGGTCGAGGAGCCGCTCTTCCACCCGGCGGATCAGGATGGCGCGTTCCAGAAGCCGTTCTGTCCGCTGCTGCGAAGGGAGAATCGGCGCAGCTGTCGTGAGGGCCGGCGGGGTCACCGATCGATCGCCTTCAACAGGGAGTGTTGTCGCGTCCGTTGCCCCGGTGGGGCTCGAATCCCGGTCTCCCGGCGAGCCAGCCACCCGCTCCGTCACTCCTCGAATCCGGCACTCCCTGTCTTGCCCTCCGCTCCTGTGTTTTCCAGGCTCTCCAGTCAATCTATCTTGACTTCGCGTCGGGAAACAAAGGTTTTCCGGGCTCCGGCTTCCAGGTTCCTGCCCGGCCAACCCGCACAACCCGATTGTCCGGTGCCGACATTACACAAGCGTAATGGTGGAAATGAATTGGGGATCGGATCGTCGGGAGGCGCGGCGGCGATCCGGCGCCGCGCGTTGATCGGGCGTTCGGCTGACAGGAGGCATGGGAGGAAGCCCCCTTGTCCTCAAGCGGCCGATTCTGCCACCATGCCGGCGAAGAGACGCCACCGCAGGGATGCCGGGGAATGCCGTTGCCGCTTCGTCGAGAGATCATCGCCGATGCGGTCCCCCCTCCCGAACCGGGAATGGCCGACCCGCGAACTCTGTCGCGGCGGCAGGCGCTCGTGCTGGCGGGGCTGTCGCTGATCGGCTTGCCGGGGGCCGGATGCTCATGGCGGCAGAACAGCGGAGTCGCCGCGCTCCCCGACGAATATCAGGTCAAGCTCGACCGGCTGATCGTCCGCTCCGACAGCAAGCTCGGGAAGAACGACCCGGTGCTGCGGGACCTCGAGGAGGTCCGCCAGCGGGTCACCGAGACGCTGAACCTCCCCAAACCGACCCGGCCGGTCGTGGTCTACCTGTTCCGGAATCAGCAGCGGTACGCCGACTTCATGCAGTCGCGGCATCCGAATCTTCCTCCGCGGCGGGCGTTCTTCATCGGGACCTCGACCGAGCTCGCGGTCTATGCCTTCTCCGGCGAAAAGACCTCCGAAGACCTGCGACACGAGTACACGCACGGCCTGCTGCACGCCTCGCTGAAGACGGTTCCGCTGTGGCTCGACGAAGGGCTGGCGGAGTACTTCGAGTCTCCGGCCAACACGCCGGGGCACCTCAACGGCGAGCATGTCGGCCGGCTGACGGCGGCGCTCGGCAACGGCTGGAAGCCGGACCTGCCGCGGCTCGAGCGGCTGGAGGACGTCAACGAGATGCAGCGGGCCGACTACCAGGAGGCGTGGGCCTGGGTCCACTTCCTGCTGCACGGGTCGGACGAAGGCCGGCAGATTCTGCTGACCTACCTGCAGGACCTGCAGACCGCCTCGCACGCCCCGTCGCTGACCCGCCGCGTCCGGAACGACATTCCTGAGCCGGAGTTCCGGCTCGTGGCCCATCTCCAGACGACTTTACCGACTGAACGCACCGCAACCGTTCGGCGCGGCGAATCCATTTCCGAGCGAAACAGCGAGCCGCTTCATCTCAACTGAGCGGCAGCGTGCGCCGATGTCCCCATTCAGGGTTTCTTCGGAAGGGTTTTCGTCGTCCCCCCGAAGCCCGCCGGCGCTCCCGGCCGGAAGCCCTTCTTGTCCCTGTTTTTCCGATTGCCTATCCTTCCAGGCCTCTCCGGACCACCGGAGCGGAAGTGAACGGAACGGAAATTCCGGGGATATTTCGATCGATCGGTACGAAATGTTCCATCGGCAGGGGGGCCCCCCTGCTGTTGGTCGCAAGGAGTCGCACAGAAATGATCTTCAGGCGCACATGTCTCGCTCTCGGCTGTCTGGCGGCGGCGGGTTTTTCGATGGTCGGTGGGAGCGGCAAGGCGGTGGCCGCTGACAAACCAGCGCGGATCGTGGCGGGGCTCTCGAGCGCCGACGACCTGATCTCCGACCTGGAATACCTCGTCTCCAAACTGGCCGGCCAGAAAGGGCAGTGGGAGAAGAACGTCTACCCGAACCTCGAGGTGTTCCTGATCGGGGTCGACACCAGCCGGCCTGTCCGCCTGGACACCGTCGTCGATGCTCAGGACGGCAAGCGGTCGGTGTTCGTCATCCCGGTGAACAAGGGAGACCTTCCGGACTTCCGCGACGAGAACCTGACGCCGATCGGGATCGATCAGGCACGCGTCCCCGGCGATCCGACGCTGTGGGAACTGACTGGCGACGTTCTCGAACCGGAAACGTGGTGGATGCGCCACGCGTTCGAGTACGCCACGCTGTCGAAGTCGAAGCTCGACGTCGCCAAGGACATCGAAGACCCCGCGAAGGCGAACGAGAGCCTGTTCGCCGGGGACAAGAAGTACGACATCGCGGTCCAGCTCCTGACGACCCAGAAGGATCAGGAAGGCCGGCTCAAGGCGGTCAAGAAGCTGCGGGAAGAGTCCGCCGCGACCCTCAAGGAACCCCGCGACGGAGAATCGAAGGCGGCGTTCGAACTGCGGAAGTTCCTCGCCGCGCAGCAGCTCGACACGTTCGAGACCATTTTCGCCGAGTCGTCGGAGCTGTTCGTCGGCTACGCGACCGACAGCGACGCGGGCAAGGCGTTCGCCGATGTCCGGGTCAAGGCCCTGGAAGGGACGGACCTCGAGAAGAACGGTTCGGATCTCGGAACCACGCAGAGCATCTTCGCCTCGATCCCCGAGTCGAAGGACCCGGTCTTCAAGGGGCGGGCCAACATCGCCCTTGCCGAGTCGCTCCAGAAGAAGGTGCTCGACTTCGCGACCCTCTCCGAGCCGACCGGCCACGAGCGGATCGACAAGGACGAGAAGAAGACCCCTGAGCAGAAGGCGGCTTCGAAGAAGATCGTCACGACTGTCCGGGAAGTGCTGAAGAAGAACGCCGACCTCGGCGTGATCGACGCCTTCATGGAGATCACGAAGCTCGACAGCGGCAAGCACGCTCTCGTGGCGGGGCTCCGGGCGAAGGAAGGGGCGGTTATCAAGACGATCGTCGAACAGCTTCCGATCGCCAACGACCGCTGGACCAGCAAGCTCTCGATCGAGACGGTTGAAGGGGTCGAGATCCACCAGCTGACGAGCACCAAGCCGACTGACGTCGTCAAGGAGTTCTGGGGCTCGGGGGACATCTACATCGGCGCCGGTCCGGAAACGGTCTGGCTGGCGAAGGGGCAGGGGAGCCTCGAGGTCCTCAAGGCCGCGATCGTGAAGCAGAAGGAAAAGGCAGAGGCGAAGGACCCGAGCAAGTTCGTCACGGTCCGGTTCCACGCCAAGCCGATCCTCTACATCAACGAGTCGTTCTGGGACGAGATGAACATCGACATCTCGGGCTTCATCGAGAAGCTGGGGCTGTTCGGCGAGAAGAAGAAGGACAAGCCGAAGCCGACCCGTCCCGGCCAGAAGGCGGGAGAGCAGAAGAGCAGCACCCGCGACCAGATCAAGAACTTCAAGTGGGCGGAGCCGGCGCTGGCCGCCATGGAAGGGAAGGTCGACGTCATCGACGTGGTGGTCGAGCGGAAGGAGACCAGCGTCGAGGCGACGCTCGATATCCAGCTTGAAGTTCTGAAGGCGGCGGGTTCGGTCATCGCCGAGTTCGCCCGGCAGAACCTCCAGTAGTCACTTCGGCGGACGGCTGGGTTTCCGAGCCGCTCGCATGAGTCTCAGTTGCGAAAGGGCGTGTCCTCAGGGCACGCCCTTTTTGCATTTCACCCGGCCGCTCGGTTGCCGAAGGAGAAGGTTCCATGCGTGTCTATGTGACCGAGTCGCTCGCTGCACCGGCCAAGGGGGTCTATGACCTGCTGGCGGACTATCGCGTGGGGCATCCGTCGATCCTGCCGCGGGCGTTTCATGGTCTCGTGGTCGAGGAGGGGGGCCAGGGGGCGGGGACGGTGATCCGGTTTCAGACGACGGTGCTGGGGAAGACCGAGACGCTGCGTGGTTTCGTGACGGAGCCTGAGCCGGGGCGGGTGCTGGTGGAGTCGTATCCCGAGAAGGGGATGGTGACGCGGTTCGTTGTCGATGCTGTGGCGGCGGAGGCGTGCCGGCTGGCGATCGAGACGGAGTGGCAGCCGCGGGGGATCTCTGGGTTGTTCGAGCGACTGTTCGTGCCGCCGATGCTGAGGCGAATTTTTCGGGAGGAGATCGGGAACATCCGGCGGCGCGTCACTGCGGCGTTCGCGAATTAGGCTTCGAACGCCGTCCATGCCGGCACGGCGCCGCTCGCTCAAACCCGTCGTTCCCCGGCCACCCAGGTCCAGCAGGCTGCTGGCCCCGCCGGAGGCGCTCCTGTCGTGGAACCGTGGAACACAATGGGCGCCCGATCGCGGGCTGACGTTGAGGACTTCCTTCTCCGTCACGCCGGCACTGCACTCGCCGCGTTGAGGTGAGAGGGAGTTCTCGACGCCGCGTTTCCAAAGCGGCCGCCCGCTGATTGCTGCGGTATCGCAACGAAAACGGCCTCCGGCGGCCAGCAGCCTGCTGGACCCGGGCTGGCCGGGGGACGACGGGTTTGAGCGCGCCACGTCGGGCCGGCATGGGCGGGGCTGCTCGCGGTGGTTCACGACAGAAGCACGGAGTATCGTGTGCAATTCCTCCGCCACGGTCCGCTCCCGTCTGCGTCCTCAGGTGCGTCATGTCTCGTCGTCGCGGCTCTGTCCTGATCCTTCTGGCCCTGCTTTCCCTCGTTCCCCGGCCGAGCTGGTCCGCCGACCCCGAGACCTTCGACGTCGTCATCTACGGCGGAACCTCCGCCGGCGTCACCGCCGCCATCCAGGCGGCGAAAATGGGGAAGAGCGTCGTCCTCATCGAACCCAAACAGCACCTCGGCGGACTCACCGTCAGCGGCCTCGGCATGACCGACTCTGGAGACAAGTCGGTCATCGGCGGCCTCGCCCGACAGTTCTATCAGCAGGTCAAGAAACACTACGGAAACGACGCCGCCTGGGTTCAGGAGCAGCGGGCAAAGTACAAGCTCTACCGCGACGCCGACGACGCGATGTGGACCTTCGAGCCGAAGGTTGCCGAAGCGATCCTCAAGGCCATGCTCGCCCAGCAGAAGATCGAGATCCGCCTCGGCGAATCCCTCGAACGGGAAGAGGGGGTCCAGAAGGAAGGGGCCGCGATCGTCTCCCTGACGACGAAGTCCAAAAAGGTCTTCGAGGGAAAACAGTTCATCGACGCCAGCTATGAGGGGGACCTCATGCAGGCGGCCGAGGTCTGGTACTTCGTCGGCCGCGAAGCGAACGCCAAGTACGGCGAGACTCTGGACGGAGTCCAGGTCGCCCGCTCCCACTCCCATCAGTTCATCAAGCCGGTCGACCCGTTCGTGAAGCCGGGAGACCCCAAGAGCGGACTCCTCCCCGGCATCTTCCCGAAGGTGGCCGAAGACGGCACCGCCGACAACCAGGTGCAGGCCTACAACTACCGGGTCTGCATCACCGACGACAAGGCGAACCAGGTCCCGTTCGAAAAGCCCGAAGGGTACGACCCGGTCTACTTCGAACTGCTGCTGCGGAACTTCGAAGCGGGGGACCCCCGGCTGCCGCTGTCGATCGCGATGATGCCCAACCGCAAGACCGACGTGAACAACAACCACGCCGTGTCGACCGACTTCATCAGCATGAACTACGACTACCCCGACGCCGATGACGACGAGCGGGCCGACATGCTGAAGCTGCATGAGATGTACGTCCGGGGGCTGTTCTGGACGATGGCGACCCACGAGCGGGTCCCGGAGAACATCCGCAAGGAGGTCTCCCGCTGGGGCTGGGCCAGGGACGAGTTCACCGACAACGGAAACTTCCCGTACTGGTGCTACATCCGCGAAGCCCGCCGGATGATCGGGGACTACGTCCAGACCGAGCAGGACTGCCGCCGCCTCCGGATCTGCGCCGACCCGGTCGGGATGGGCTCCTACAACATGGACTCGCACAACACGCAGCGGTACGTCGACAAGACCGGCCACGTCCGGAACGAAGGGGATGTCCAGGTGAGCCCCGGAGGGCCGTACCTGATCTCCTACAAGGCGATCGTCCCGAAGAAGAAAGAGTGCACGAACCTGTTCGTACCGGTCTGTCTGTCGAGCTCGCACATCGCCTACGGCTCGATCCGGATGGAGCCGGTATTCATGATCCTCGGCCAGTCCGCCGCCACCGCCGCCTGCCTCGCCATCGACGACGGCGTCGCGGTCCAGGACGTCGACTACGCGAAGCTCCGCAAACAGCTCGATGCCGACGGCCAGGTTCTGACGCTTCCGGCAGGCAAAGGCCCGTCGCACCCGCCGCTCGACCCGAAGACGCTGCCGGGGATCGTGGTGGACGACGCCCAGGCGAAGAAGACCGGCGACTGGCCTGTCAGCTCCTCGATCGGCGGCTACGTCGGTGAGGGGTACGCCCACGACGCCCACGAGGGGACCGGGGAGAAGAGCATCCGCTACGAACTGACCGCCGCAAAGACCGGCCAGTACGAGCTGCGGCTGAGCTACACCCCCAACGCGAACCGGGCCTCGAACGCCCGCGTGGTCATCCGCCACGCGGCCGGGGAGTCGATCGTGACGCTGAACCAGCAGAAGAAGCCCCCGATCGAAGGGGTGTGGGTCTCGCTGGGGAAATTCGAACTCGACCCGCAGTCGACGGTCACGATCGAGAACGGCGGCGCGGACGGCCACGTCATCGCCGACGCGGTCCAGGCGCTGCCGGTGCAGTAAGTCATACTCCGCCTATGCCGGTCAGGTCAGTGGATAGAGTCCGACTGCCTGGAGCGCCGTCCGTTCGAGAATCCGGTCCAGATCGTTGAACCCGAGCAGGCGGGCGGTGGCGAGGCCGATCTCCGTTCGGGCTTCGATGACTGCTTCGTTCAACCGGAAATGATCGGCCCACGAATCGATCCGGGGATCGAACAGCGGTGTCAGTTTTCCGGTGATCGGCGAGAGTGAGGCGATATCGGAACCCTTGCGCCGATTGCAGATCGTGCAGGCGTAGGCGAGGTTTGCCGCCACGGTCCGTCCGCCATGCTTCTCGGCGATAACGTGGTCCACTTGGCAGCCGAGGAAGGTGGCCGCTTCCGGGATCCGGCAATACTCGCAACAGAGTCCCGAGCGGGACTCGACGAGACGCCGAAGTTCGGCCGAGATGTACGACGTCATGGAGAGACGTGCTGGCGGGCACGGGCTTTTGCCAGCCGCATCAGGTGTTCGATCTCGACGAAGTGATTGAGCTCAGCGGCTTCATCCGGGGTCAGCTCGTCCTGCTTCTCTTTTGAGATCAGCTCGGCCACGCGCTGCTTCGCCTCGGCGGACGCCTCAAATGCGGCGACGGCCTCGGGAGTGGTCCCCTGTGCGAGAAAGTCGACGATTTCTTCGTATGCCCGAATCATGTGTTCCAGCTTACGCGGCTCCGGACAGGAGAGACAACTCCACTTCCTTCGTGTGCGAACAGGCCCCGGCAAACTCGTCATGCAGCACGATTGTTTCCACCGCCCGGGCGGCACAGAATGCGGGACTTCTCGCACGGAAAACTCTGTCCAACCAACAGAAGGTCACGATATGTCGCGGATGTGGTCGCCGTTTTGCGCTCTGGCGCTGGGGCTCGGCCTGGCGGGCGCCGCCGGGGCGGAGGCTCCCAAATCGCTCGAGGTGAAGTCGGGGGACAAGATCGTCCTGATCGGCAACACCCTCGCCGAGCGGATGCAGTACTTCCCCCACTTCGAAGTCCTGCTCCAGGCCCGGTTCCCGGAACACAAGCTCACGGTCCGCGACCTCGGCTGGTCGGCGGACGAGATCACCCTGCGGCCCCGCTCGCAGGATTTCAAAGACCACGGCCACGAGCTGAGCGACGAGAAGCCGCAGGTGATCCTCGCGGCGTTCGGCTACAACGAGTCGTTCGGCGGCGACAAGGGCCTGCCGAAGTTCGAGAAGGACCTCGAGAAGTTCATCGACGACACGGCGGCGTCGCCGTACGACGGGAAGAATCCCCCGAAGCTCGTCCTGCTGACGCCGATCGCCTGCGAGGACCAGACCGCCCGCAACATCCCGGCCGGCAAGCTCAACAACGACCGGATTCAGAAGTACGTCGCGGCGATGATCAAGGTCGCCGCCGCGAAGGGGGTCCTCTGCGTCGACCTCTTCGAACCGTCGAAGGCCGCCTACGCCAAGGCGAACGCCGCCGGCAAATTCCTGACGATCAACGGCTGCCACCTGGGTGACGAAGGGTACAAGGCCCTCGCGCCGGTCCTCGACGAGGCGCTCTTCGGCGCGAAGCCGGCGAGCTACAAGGGGGATCTCGGGAAGATCCTCGCCGAAGTCCAGGAGAAGAACCTCCAGTTCTACCGCGACTACCGCGCGGTGAACGGGTTCTACATCTACGGCGGCCGCAAGGAGCCGTTCGGCGTCGTCAACTTCCCGGCCGAGTTCAAGAAGCTCCGGGCCATGACCGCCCTCCGCGACACCCGGATCTGGGACGTTGCCCAGGGGAAGAGCGTCCCGGCGACGATCGATGACGGGGGAACCGGCGAGTTCACCAAGATCGACTCGAACTTCAAGAACGAAGTGAAGTACGGCTCGATCGAAGAGGCCCGCCAGAGCTTCACGCTCGCTCCGGACTTCGAGATCAATTGCTTCGCCTCGGAAGCGGACTTCCCGAACCTCAAGGACCCGGTCGCCTTCGTGTTCGACAACAAGGGGCGGCTGTGGGTCGCCACCTGCCCGTCGTACCCGATGTACCTCCCCGGGACCCCGGTCAACGACAAGATCCTGATCTACGAAGACACCAACGGGGACGGCAAGGCGGACAAGGAGACGGTCTTCGCCGACGGTCTCTACCTGCCGATCGGCCTCGAGCTCGGTGACAACGGGGTCTACGTCTCGGCTCAGCCGAACCTGATGTTCCTCCCGGACCGGGATGGGGACGACAAGGCGGACTCGAAGGAGCTGGTTCTCCACGGCTTCGACTCGGCCGACTCGCACCACTCGATCAGCGCGTTCGAGTGGGGGCCGGGGGGCGAGATGTACTTCGAAGAGGGGACGTTCCACCACACCCAGATCGAGACCCCCTACGGTCCCGAGCGGGTGAAGAACGCCGGCGTCTTCCGGTACGAGCCGAAGACCGACAAGGTCGACATCCACGTCTCGTACGGCTTCGCCAACCCGTGGGGCTACTGCTTCGACAAGTGGGGCCAGGACTTCTGTGCCGATGCCTCGGGCGGGGCCAACTATGTCGCGGCCGCTTTCTCGGGAGACGTCGACTACCCGCGCAAGCACCCAGGTTTGAAACAATTCCTCACGAAGCAGTGGCGGCCGACCTGCGGTTGTCAGTTCGTCTCGAGCCGGCACTTCCCGGATGAGATGCAGGGGGATTACCTCCTCAACAACTGCATCGGGTTCCAGGGGACGCTGCAGTACCGGATGAAGGAAGACGCCAGCGGCTTTGCGGCTGACCCGGTCGATCCGCTGGTCCGCTCAGCGGACCCGTACTTCCGGCCGGTCGATCTCGACTTCGCGCCGGACGGCTCGCTGTACCTTCTCGACTGGTACAACCCGCTGATCGGCCACATGCAGCACTCGATCCGGGACCCGAACCGGGATCACACGCATGGCCGCGTCTGGCGGATCACCTACAAGAAGAAGCCGCTGGTCACCCCGCCGAAGATCGCCGGCGAGTCGATCGAGAGCCTCCTGGGGCAGCTGAAGACCTACGAAGACCGGACCCGTTACAAGGTCCGTCGTGAACTCCGCAGCCGCCCGACGAAGGACGTGATGGCGGCGGTCGACAAGGTCGCCACCTCTCTCAAGGGAGATGACGAGGCTTCGCAGCATCAGCTCCTCGAGCTGCTGTGGGTCAAGCAGCATCATGACGTCGTCGATGAGACGCTGCTCAGCCGGGTTCTGGCCTCGAAGGATGGCCGGGCCCGTGCGGCGGGTGTCCGGGTCCTTTGCTACTGGCGGGACCGGGTAAAGGAGCCGCTCAAGAAGCTGGAGGCGGCGGTCAATGACGAGCATCCGCGGGTCCGGCTCGAAGGGGTGCGGGCGCTGAGTTTCTTTGGTGACCAGGCGGCGCTGGATGTGGCGGTGCAGGTGTTGATCCACCCGACCGACGACTACATCGACTATGCCTTGAAGGAAACGACGGCGACGCTGGAAGGCCGTATCAAGGCGAATCCGCAGGCGAGCAAGTAGTTTTCGAGGGGCAGCCAGGCTCTCGTCGGAATTCGAACGCCGGACGTTCTTTCTCTTCGGAGGGGGACGCCCGGCGTTTTCGTTGCGCTGTCATCGTCGTCACTGCGCAACGGGCGTCCTCACCCGGGTCCAGGAGCTCCGCCCCTGGACCCGGGTGGCCGTGGGTCGATGGGTTTGAGCGAGTGACGCCGCGCCGGCCTGATCGTGTTCGAAGACATCGAGTCTTTGCAGTTCCACTGTTCTCGGCGGCGACCACGCCTTTGCGCAACCCATCGCGACCGCCCACCCCGGTCCAGCGGGACGCTGGTCGCCGGATGGAGAGGCGTTGCGTATCCTGATCGCCGCACCGCACCGGGCTGAACAGGAGAGCCTCCCATGGGCCGCAATCTCGTCATCTGCTGCGACGGCACCAACAACAGCGTCGTCGGCGGAACCACCAACGTCCTCCGACTCTTCGGCTCACTCCTCCGCGATCCGGATCAACTCGCCTTTTACGACTCCGGCGTCGGCACCCTCACCGACCCCACCCGCGTCACCCCGCTCGGACGCTGGTTCAGCCGCCAGGTCGATATGGCCGTCGGCAACAGCCTCGGCCGCAGCGTCTGTGCCGCCTACCGCTTCCTCTGCCAGCACTGGCAGGAAGGGGACGAGGTCTACCTGTTCGGCTTCAGCCGCGGAGCCTACGCCGCCCGCGCCCTCGCGGGACTGGTCGAGTTCCTGGGACTCCTCCGTCCCGAACTCGACTCCCTCAACTCCCTGGCCTGGAACGTCTACGCCGACGAGAACCGCAACCTCTCCGAGTCGGAACTCTTCGCCGGCGGCAACCGCTTCGCCAAACATTTTTCGCGGGCCGACGCCCGGCGGATCCCGATCCACTTCCTCGGGGCCTGGGATACCGTCAGCTCCTTCGGCTGGATCTGGGACGTCCGGTCGCTGCCGTACTCATCGAGCTGCCGGAATGTCCGGCACGTCCGCCACGCGGCGGCGATCGACGAGACCCGCGCATTCTTCCCGCTCCAGGCGTTCCGCCGCGGCTCCGATGCTCCGGCGGCCGGAGAGGAGAGCGAGACGGCGGATTCCGGCAGAACGTTCCGCGAAGTCTGGTTCGCCGGCGTCCACAGCGATATCGGCGGCGGGTATCCGGAACCGGAGAGCGGCCTCGCCAAGATCTCGCTCGAATGGATGTACCGCGAGGCGGAGCAGGCCGGCCTGCGAGTCGATCCGCACGAGCGGGATGTCTCGCTCGGCCTGATCAAGGGGGAGCGGAAGACGGCGCCCGATCCCGCGGGGATGCTCCACGACTCCTCGCGCGGTCTCTGGCCATTCCTCGAGTTCGTCCCGAAGAAGCGGTGGGACTCGAAGCTCGATGCGAAGCGGTGGTACGCCCCGAACCTCTTCCGGCGGCGGCCGATCCCCGAAGGGGCGGCGATCCACCCCTCGGTCAAACTACGGATGGACGCCAAACCGGGATACCGCCCGGCCAATCTCCCCCCCCAGCCGAACTACACGGATCTCGGGGGACCGCTGTAGGCGTTCGCTCCACCGAATCTGCGCCCTTGGAGCGAGATGGCCGCCGGGACTGGTCTCCTGCATCCCGGGGGTGAGGGCTAGAATGGAGGACGCCAGCGCGGGACTGCGGTCGTCCGCCGCCGGCGTTCCTTATTGCTGCCGCACCCCGAGTTCCGAATGCCTGCTCCCCCGACCTCCCTTGCCGCCGCCATGCTCCAGGCCAAGGCCCGCGGCGCCCCGCGGACCTTTCTCGAGGTGATGGGGGTCGAGTTCGGCGAGCTGCAGGAGGGGAACGCCTGGCTGAAGTTCGAGGTCCGCGAGGACCACTGCCGGACCGGCGGGATTCTCCACGGCGGAGCGACCGCGACCCTGCTCGACACCCTCTGCGGGATGGCGGCCGCCACGGCGATCCCGGCCACCCAGGACCTCGTCACGGCCCAGCTCAACATCAACTACGTCCGGCCCGCCGTCCCCGGCGAAACCCTGACGGGGCACGGCCACGTCGAGCACCGGGGGAAGCGAACGCTGATCTGCCGGAGCGAAGTCCGCCGGCCCGACGGCCAGCTCCTCGCCATGGCGACCGCCACGATGATGATCCTCGACGCCCGGGTCGGGGGGCCGCCGCCGGCGAATTCGTGACGCGGTCTCGGTCCGATGGTGCCGAGCCGCGGTGCCGGAAACTAAGGCGTGGGCAACGGTTGGGGAAACAGCCGGCCTCCGGGGCATTCTGTTGACATCCCCCGGTCCGGTGTGGTTTACTCCCCTCCCTTGGCGAACCGGCAGTCCCGCACGGCGGTCTCTCCAGGAACGCCACCGTAGCTCAGCTGGTAGAGCAATGCTTTCGTAAAGCATAGGTCGTCGGTTCAAATCCGACTGGTGGCTCTTCGAGAACTCGCGCCCTCCCCGGGGTGCGAGTTTTGTCGTTTCCGGGGCCGCAGTTCTTCCGTGGCCTGATACTTCGGCCCCGCCCTCAGTTGATCCAGGTGAACGTGATCCGCGCCCAGTCGCAGGGGGCCGGATCGCCGTCGGTCGGCTCGGCGTCGCCCGTCATGCTCCGGACGGCGAGAAAGAACTGGCTCAGCTGATAGAGCATGTTCCGGCGGCGCTTCTCGGGAGTCGGCGCGGTCTCGGCCGTCTCGTGGCCGGGGCTCTCCAGGCCGTAGTACCGGTCGAGCGCTGTGAGGATCTGCTTCCGCGGAGCCATCGCGAAGTCGACCTCCCGGTTCAGGATGAACCGCAGCTTCTCGACGAGCTCGAAGTTCATCGGATCGGTCACCGCCACGATCAGCCGGCCGTTCTCGAACTCGACTGGCAGGCAGACGTTCTCGCGGGCCATCTGTTCCGGAACCAGCTCGATGACCGGCATCGGGATCTCGATCGTGTCGAGGTTCGCGAACCGGAACCCGAACTGGTTCGCCATGACCCGCAGCCGTTCCACCTCCGCCTGCAAGGCGCTTTCCGGGACGACGAACGGGTGACCACTCTCCTGCCGAATGGCGGGCCTTGGCAGAGCGGCTCGTCCAGTCCGGAGGCAGGTCATGGTGACGAACCCGACTGTCTGATACGCCAGCCGGCGAAGGAACCAGGCCTCGACCTCCGCGAGGGCGGCGGGTGCGGCGAGCCATCCGTCGGCGGGGCGGATCGTCCGTTCGACCCCCTCGATCGCTTCGCCATCGCGGAGGCCGATCTCGGCCCGCAGGAAGAGGGCCGGCGACGGTACCGATGCCGCCCAGCGGGAGAGGGACGCGGGAAGTCCAGCGCCTCGCGCGAGCGATCCTGACTGGAGATCAGACGACCACATCGGACCACCAGTGTTCGAGTGTCCGCTTCGAATCCGCGTGCAGTATACCGGCGATCCCGGGCCGCGAGCGGAATCCGTCTGCCGCCGTCCGCCGTCCGCCGGTCCCGTTACCGGTCCGCCCGGACCTGCCGATGGAGCCGCCAGCCGGGGATCAGGAAGCAGAGGGCGCTGACCGTTCCGAAGATCGTCAGTCCCCACGCTGGTACCGCTGCCATCACGAGCGACGTCGCGAAGAGCGCGACCGCCTGCACGTAGAACTCGCCCGACAGGATCCCCGCCTTCGCCACGAAGACCGCGGCGCTGATGATCCCCAGTACCGGCGAGAGCATCAGCACCGGGAGCCCCAGGACCGCCTCGATGGCGAACAAGAGCGTCGAGCTCGCCATGCTGGCCGCCCAGATGTGGGCGATCTGCCGCTCGACGAACGTCACCGGCCCCGAACGGTGCCGCAGCCCCCAGAACGCCGTGGCCCACGTCCCGAGCCCCATCGTCCAGAGAACGAAGTACGTCAGCCGGGACTCGACGCCGCGGAACTGCAGAAAGTTCGTAGCGACGCAGAGTGCCCACAGTACGAGGGCATGCCACATCCAGAGCTGCCCCCAGTTCCGGAGGATCACTGCGTGGTGCGTCGGCCGGAAGACCCGGCTCAGAACGTCCGTCAGCCGCGACGACCGGGCCTGGATCGGCTCGTTCTTGAGGTATGCCTCCAGGTCGTCCGCCAGATCGTCCGCCGTCGCATATCGCAGGTCGGTCGGCTTCTGCAGCGATTTCAGGACGATCATCTCGAGATCGGTGTCGATCGCGGGATTGAGCAGCCGCGGCGGCGGAGGCTCCTGTTCCAGCAGTTGGAGGATCGCATCGACGGGGGACGCTGCCTGGACTGGCGGTCGCCCGGTGACCGCCGCATAGAGCACCGCGCCGAGTGAATAGACGTCCGCGGCGGGGGTCGGGATCGCCCCTGGAGTCGAGGCCTGCTCGGGGGCCATGTAGCCCGGAGTCCCGAGGATCGCCCCCGTCCCGGTGAGAGATGTCCGTCGGAGCGGTTCCGCCTCCGGTGCTCCGGGATTGAGCGCCACCTGCTTGGCCAGGCCGAAGTCGGTCACGAAGGGGCGGCCCTGCAGGTCGATCAGGATGTTGGAGGGTTTCAGGTCCCGGTGGACCACCCCTTTGCGGTGCGCGTGAGCGACCGCCCGGCAGACCGGAATCAGGATCTCCGCCGCCGGCCGCGAACCGAGCGGCCCCCCCTGCAGCCGGGCGGCCAGCGTCGTCCCCTCGATGAACTGCATCGAGAAGTAGGTCCGCCCCTGCGGGTCCTCGCCGACGTCGTACACCGAGACAATGTTCGGATGGCCGAGCCGGGCGACCGACGCCGCCTCCGCCTTGAGCCGGGCCATCGCGTCGGGCCCGGCGAGGTCGGGATGGAGCACCATCTTGAGGGCGACGGTCCGCCCGAGCGACCGCTGCGTCGCCCGGTAAACGACCCCCATTCCCCCCCGGCCGATCTCCCGCTGCAGCTCGTAGTCCTCGAGCGACTGCGGCGCCTGGGCCGCTGCGCCTCGCCGCGGGGAATCGACCGTCGGCGTCGTCACCGCCAGGTGCTGTGCGAGGTTCGCCGTCCCCCACAGCTCCCGCAGCTCATCCGCCAGATCAGGATGCCGGGCTCGGACGGCGCTCCAGTCGACGGGACGCGCGGGGTCCTCCCCGAGGAGCTCCTCGAGCGCGACCGCCAGCCTCGCCTCCCGTTCGTCCGACATTCCTCCTCGCCTCCCCCGCCGAGAATCTCCTTCCGCTGGAGTATGGGGTTCGCTGCGAGATTACGGAAACGCCGCCGGGGTGCGGTCCGGCGGGATCATCGCCTGGACGTCGTTCCGCCGGTCAGAGTCGCCAGCCCGCTCGTCCGCCGAGGAGCGTGAGGGCTTTGACCGCGGCCAGCCACGCGGGGACCGCCGCAACGAGACGGAGGCTGCTGAGTCGGACCCACCGGGAGACGCTCTCCGTCAGCTGGTCCGGGGGAAAGCTGTCGGCACGATGCATGTAGGAGAGCATCGTGGGGACGAAGTAGGAGTAGGTCGCCACGCTCTCGAGCAGGAACACCGCCGCGGCGAACAGCCACCACGGCCGGGCCGGCCCGTCGTGCCGCCAGGCGAGGACCATGTTGCCGATCGCCAGCAGCAGCACGACCGGCGAGACGAACGGCCAGAACCGCAGGGAGGAGCCAGTGTGTCCCGATTCCGCGAGCCGCCGGCCCAGGCTCTCGGGCGTGACGCCGGTGGACCAGAGGGGGATCACGGCCCGCTGTTCGTACAGCCCCCCGCCGAGCTGCACGGCGGACCAGAAGATGAGGGCCCACAGCGCGAGCCGCGGACCTCCCTCCACCTCGATCGCCGCCACCATGCATTCCGTTGACATTCTCGACTCCCTCCGGGACACACTAGATCGTCCACCGACTAAATGTCTTACTATGTAAGATACTTTTTTTGTAAGGAAGTCGTCCGGGGAGTGTCAATGCCGAAGCCGCGCGTGAAAGACCTGCGAGAGGAGCTGCTGGGGGCGATCCGCCGCCACAGCGGCGTGACCGTGCTGTTCCACGCGGCGATCGCGGAACGGCTCGGCCTGGGGCCGGCCGACCACAAGTGCCTCGATCTCCTGATGCGGATCGGCCCGATGAGGGCGGGCGAACTCGCGACCCATGCGGGGCTGACCACGGGAGCGATCACGGGGGTCGTCGATCGGCTGGTCCGCGTCGGGTACGCCCGGCGGGTGCCGCACCCCGAAGACCGGCGAAGCGTCATCGTGGAGCCGCAGAAGCAGAAGGCCCTCGACGACCTCGGCCCGCTCTTCGAGGGGATCGCCCGGGAGACGACCGTTCTGCTCGACCGGTATACGGCCGACGAACTGGCGCTCCTGATCGACTTTCTGACACGGGCCGACGAACTGGCCATCCGGCACACGGCCACTCTGCGTGAGAAGTAGGTTTTCGATCGCCACGGCCAGGCGCCATTCGGCCGCCGGCTTACGACCGTGCCGCACCTCCTGCTCAGAACTCGTCCGAAACGGACTCGCCCCCGCGGATCGTTGTCATCGCCCGGAGGACCTGCGGGTCGGTGTTCCCCGACAGGAATTGGACGGTGCCATCGCCGAATGCCGCGTACGCGCCCCCACTTTGTCCCCGGGGGTGGTGCGACGAGAGCAGGCCGGGCGAGGTCCCCCGCGCTGCTCCCGGGAGATTGATCCCCACTGACGCGGAGTCGACCGGAACATCGCGAGGCTCCGTCCAGACGATGTCGAGCCCGCACGCCTCGACGACCAGGAGCGTCTGGGACAGACCATCCTGGAAGTCGGAGACTTTCCGGCGAGCCGCGTCATCAAAGGCCTGGCCGGGGCCAGTCGGGAGGACATAGGCGGTGAACGTCCGCTTGTCGGCATCCTCGTGATGTGGATTTGAGGGACAGGCATAGCCTCTCGGCCCCTGCCGGGCGGCCGGGAGATTGGCGGCCGCGGTCCACTCCTCCGCATCAACGTATTTCGAGCGGAGTGCTGATTCGCCGAGGTAGGGGAGCAGGTCGACTCTCCAGGACCGCGGGGGGCCGGTTTCCTCGGAGCGGACGACGGCGGCGGGGAACGTTCCCTCTTGATCCAGCACGTTGTGCATCGCGAAGCCGATCTGCTCGAGGTTATTCATGCAATGACTGGCGCGAGGCGCCTCGCGTGTCCCGTCGAGACCTGGAGTGAGCGAATAGAGCAGCAGCGTGCAGCCGGCCGCGAGTCCCCCGAGGGGCCAGGCGGGCCAGGCCCGGCGGCGGACTCCGGCGAACAGAACCCCCGCGCTGACTATGATCGAGAGGAGCGTGATGAGGAACACGCCTCCCCAGATCCATTCCGTAACCGACCCCACCGGAATGGGGACTTCGCTCGGAACTCCGCAGAGAATCGAGATGGCCAGGACGAACGGCAGGGCCAGCCAGAGCCAGGCGTCCAGCGGACGAAAGTCCCCTCGTTGCAGGGCCCGAAAACGGATGACGGCCGTCCCCAGTGCAACCAGAAACAGCACCCGTCCGAACCAGAGGATCCACGGCAGACCCGGCGGATCGGGATAGGTCATCGATCGCAGGTCCCCCCGTTCGGTCTCAGCGACGCGGCCTGATGAGAGTGGTATCGCTTCGAAACGCGACCGATCTCGATCTTACGTCGACGCAGCCTGATCCGATGGCGGAATCGCCAGAGAGCAGGATACCGGCTCTCTTTAATCCTTGTGTTAATGCATTTGTAATCGAGCCAGTCTTCCCGCCCCGGCTTCCGGCTGCGGAGAATTTCGGTCACACTGACAAGCAGCAACGAACGGCGGAGGTGACGATGAACGTCTCGCTGGTCCGGATGGCCACCGTGTTGTTATTCACGCTTACGCTTTCAGCGTGCGACTCTTCCAGCCAGGCGCCGCGCGGTGAGGCCCCCGAGGTGACGCTTGTCACCATCCAGCCGCAGGCGATCACTCTCACGCAGCGTTACGTCTGCCGGCTCCGCTCGCATCATCACATCGAGATCCGGGCTCCCGAGGCCGGGGTCCTCGAGACTGCGGCCGTCCAGTCGGGAGACACGGTGAAGGAGGATGCGATCCTCTTCACCCTGCAGCCCGCTCTCAAGCGGGGCCGGCCGGACGCCGAGCAGCCCAAGCCGATTCCGATCAAGGCCCCTTTTGACGGGCTGGTCAACCGCATCCTGCGTCATGCCGGTGAGCTGGTTCCGATGGGTGAGCCGCTGACGACTCTCTCGGACAGCAGTCTGATGTGGGCGTACTTCGACGTTCCCGAGGCGAGTTATCTCGAGTATCAGGCCGCTCGGATCGATCAGCGGAAGGACGAGTTCCAGGTCGAACTCGTCCTTGCGAATGGTGACAAGTTCAATCAGCCGGGTGTTCTGGCGACGGTTGGCGGGGCGTTCGATCCGGCCACGGGGAGCATTGCCTTCCGGGCGGACTTTCCGAACCCGAAGGGGTTGTTGCGGCATGGTCAGAGCGGGACGGTGCTGCTGAGCCGGGGAGTGAAGGATGTGCTGATCGTTCCGCAGCGGGCGACGTTTGAGGTGGATGACAAGCGGTATGTGTATGTCGTCGACAGTGGCGGCGTTGCGCACCGGCAGGCGATTGCGGTGCAGAGCGAGGTGGGTGATCAGTTTGTCGTGCGGAGCGGTGTTCAGGCGAACGACCGGATCATTGTGGAGGGGATTCGGCTGGTTCAGGATGGGGGGATGGTGCAGTTCGACGATCCTGCACCGAAGAAACTAGCCTCGGACCCGAAATAAGCTCCGCCCCTGGACCCGGGCCTGCGGGTTGTCAGCCTCTCGCGTCTCAAGCGACACTGACGCCCGGCTGCACAGGAGTCCCCCCCGGAAGGATCTGCCCCCGATGAAGGTTTCCGCCCCCGCGCCTCGAACAGCCCTGATCATGGCGATCGGGTGGTGCCTTGGCGTCTTTTCTCCGAGTGCCTCTGCGCAACTCCCGCTCCCCGCTCCGGCGGCCCCCGCGGTCAAGGAGGAACTGAAACTCCCCGGAGAAACCACCACCCCCGCGCCGCCGCCGCTCCCCGCCGACAAGATCGACGTCCTCCCGCAGTCGAACGACGACTCGATCGCCACACGGCTCACCTCGATCCTCGTCGCGACCGAGTGGTACGACTCCCCCCGCGCCGAAGTCCGCGAAGGGGTCGCCTTCCTCTACGGCGAGACCTCCTCGGCCGCCTACCGCGACTGGGCCGGGGACCTCGCCCGCAAGACCCAGGACGTCGCGGCGGTCGTGAACCGGATCACGATCGTGGAGACCTCCATCTGGGATCTCGCTCCGGTCTGGAGCGAAGTCCGCGCGATGGGACGACGGTCGATGGTCGCCCTCCCATACGTCCTGCTCGGACTCCTCGTGCTGACCCTCTCCTACTACGCCGCGCGGATCGGAGCCCGGATCGCCGACCGGATCCTCGCCCGCCGCCTCGACGTCCCGCTCCTCCGCGAAGTCCTCGCCCGGACCATCGGCGTCGCCATCTTCCTCAACGGCCTGTACTTCGTCCTCCGGATCTACGGCCTGACCCGCCTCGCGATGACCGTCCTCGGAGGAACCGGGATCATCGGCCTCGTCCTCGGGATCGCGTTCCGGGACATCTCCGAGAATTTTCTGGCGAGCCTGTTCCTCAGCGTCCAGCGGCCGTTCCGGACCGGCGACCTCGTCCAGATCGCGACCGAGACCGGCTACGTGCAGCGGCTCAACGCGCGGACCACGATCCTGATGACGCTCGACGGCAACTACGTCCAGATCCCGAACTCGACGGTCTACAAATCCCCCATCACGAACTACATGGCGAACCCGAACCGCCGCGAGTCGTTCGTGATCAGCATCGGCTACCGGGAGATCATCTCCGAGGCGCAGGCCCTCGCGTTCCGGGTGCTGGCGGACCATCCGGCGGTGCTGAAAGATCCCGAGCCCTGGGTGCTGGTCGACAACCTGACCCCCGACCTGATCCAGCTCAAGGTCTACTACTGGATCAACGGCCGCGAGCACAGCTTCGTGAAGGTCCGCTCGTCGCTGATCCGGCTGATCAAAGGACTGTTCCAGCAGAACGGGATCCGCCTCCCCGCTTCCCCCGTCGCGGCCGCCGCGGTCGGCCAGCTCCAGACGTTCGAGCGCAGCGCAGCCGACGCAGACGAGACTCTCCCCCCCGCATCGCGGCGGGCCCGCTCCCGCGAGCGGCTGTCGATCGCGACCCATGCCGAGGGGGGGCTCGAGAGCGAAGAACGGGAGATCCAGATCCAGGCGGACCAGTCCCGCCCCCCCGAAGCGGGGAAGGACCTGCTCCCCGCGGAGCCGGACGAAGCCGACGAGCCGGGAGATGGCCCGGGGCCTGCCCCTGCGGCCGGTGACTCCCCGGCCCCCGGCCGCAAGTCGTAGCTCCGAACGCCCGATCGTCCGCAGTTCTGAGGGGAGGATGCGGAAGCCGATGGGGGATCGTTCAGCGTTTCTCCGCGGCCTCGTCCCCCTCTTCCTCCTGCCGCTCGCTGGCGATCGTGAAGGCCCCCCACAGGATCAGGGCGATCGCCACCGAGTTCAGCAGGCTGAACAGCAGTCCCTGGGCGAGGATGATCACATAGGGATCAACCGACGCCCCGACGGGGGCGGAGCCATAGAACAGCTGGCTCAGGCCGATCGAGAGCAGGGGCGAGAAGAGATACATCCCGATCTCGGCCAGGATCCCCAGGCCGAGCAGATTCATCCCCCGCGTGCCGCGCCGCGGATGCGTCAGCCAGCCGTAGAGCCCCGCAATCAGGACGAGGAAGTACGGCATCTGCGCCGCGAGGCTCACACCGATCAGCTTGAGCTGTTCGAACAGACCGCCGCCGAGCATGGTTTCTCTCCGGAACAGGGCTGAATCCGTCTCACGTCTTGCGGCGACCCGACGGGCCGGCCTCGAGCGTCTTGCGGGCGTGTTGCCCGAACATCCGCCGCGAGGCGCGAACGGCCCAGACTCTCAAGGCCTCCGAGTTCAGGAATCCGGAGTCGAACAGCCGCGTTTCGTTCTCATGGAGCCACCGAGACTCTTCCGAAAGCGTCTTGAACCGGAAGTGGTCAGGCTGGCCATCGAGGAATCCCCGCAGGTGGCACAGGGACCACGGTCCCCGGACGCGGGCCCTCGGCTTCGGCCGCAGCCGTGATCCGATTGCGAGCGAGGTCGCTTCCCCCGCCCGGTCCTGCAGGATCTCGACGATGAACTCGGCGTTCTCCAGGCGAACGTACCAGCCTCCCATCGAAGACGGCTCGGCCGCCTGGAACCCGAGACCACGCCGCCGGGGAAGGCCCCGCAGCAGCCGGGAGGCTCGCCGCTTGAGATCGGCATCGAGGCGAGGCGGCCTGGTCACGACACGTCGCATCCCGCCCCTCCCCCGTTTCTCGGCCTCTCCTGAAGCCTGAAGCTTGCCCCCTGCAGCCGCTTCTCCCCTTACTCGACGAGGTCGCACGGATGCGGCGTCCGGTCGACCAGCGGGATCACCTGCGGAGCGTAGACCGTCAGGTAGGCGTGCGCCTTGCGGTGCTCGTCGAGCGCCTCCTGCGACTCCCAGTGCTCGTTCAGGATGAACAGGTTCGCCTGGTTCTTGGAGTGGTACACGTTGAACCGCACGCACCCCGGCTCCTTCTTCGAGAGCTGGCACTGCAGCTTGAGCAGGTCCCGGACCTTCGGAATGTCGGCGTCGTTCTTGACCGTGATCAGGACGTTCAGCGTAATCATGGATCGCTCGTCAGTGTGGGAAAACCGGCTCACGCGGCGACCGGCCGGACGACCGGTACGGTCCGCGCCGCCGGATCAGTCTAGAGAACCGGACTCCGTTCGTTGAGACGCAGCCGGAACAAACCGCGACCCGCCCCGGGCGGGCGGAGAATCCGGGACGGGACGCGGTATGTCGGCCCGCCGCCGCGGGCTATGATTGGAGGACTCCCCCGTTCCCCGAGGTGTCCGTGACCGCGCTCGATGCCGTACTCGCCCAGGCGGAGCCGATGGTCGAGACCCCGCCGGTCGGGGCGGTCGTTGGTTTCCTGCTGATTGTCGGAGCGGGGCTGGCGAGCCTCACCTTCTGGTGGGCCTACCTGGCGGGGCAGGTGCGATTCCCCACGGAAGCCTTCACCCTCGCGTTGCCCGATCCGGACGAAGCCCCGTCCGAAGAACAGGCCGCCGTTCCTGCGCTGCCGGAAGCGGCCCCGGTTCCTCCCGCGGCCTACCTGATGGCGGTCGGCTGGATCGCCGTCGTCCTGACGCTGAAGATCGCCGGGGGAACCGCGCCTCCCCGCGACATGACCGCCTCGCAGCTCATCCTGGGGCTGACGATGGAGCTGGGACTGCAGATCCTGGTCTACATCGTCCTGCTGGCGGCCCTCGTCTCCGGCCCCACGGGGGCCCCCTGGAAGACCCGCAACCTCGGCAAGGAACTGCTGACGGGCCTGCTGGGCTTCATTGCCGCCGTCGGGCCGGTTCTCGCCGTCATGCTGATCATGAAGGACCAGCGGACGAGCGAGTCCGAGCACCAGTTTCTGCGGATCCTCCGCGACGCCGATTCGACGTCGGTGATCGGGCTGATCTGCCTGTCGGCCGCGGTGATTGCCCCCCTGTCCGAGGAACTCACCTACCGCGTCACCCTGATGGGGGGGGCCGAGCAATTCCTGGGGCGGTTTCCGGCCCTCCTGGTCTCGTCGCTGATCTTCGCGGCGGTCCACGGCTTCCCGGACATGGTCGCCCTTCTGCCGCTCGCTTTGATCCTTGGCTGGATCTACCAGACGACCCGTTCCTACGTCGCCATCGTGACCACCCACGCCGCGTTCAACGCGTTCAACCTGGGGGTGGTGCTGCTGCAGACGTGGCTTGCGTGACGCTCGCACGGTTCCCCGGACGGCAGCGCCTCCGGCGGGCAGCAGCTCCGCCCCTGCACCCGGCCTGCCGATGGCGACGGGTTCCGCAAGGAATGCTGCTCCGGCCGAGCGGCTGTGGGGCAGACCTCGTTCGACGGCCACCCCCTCAGCACGCGGCACGTTGGGCTACTCGAGCGCGAAGTCGAACTTGTTCTCGCCTTCTTTGTTCACAACCGCCGCCAGCCCGCTCTTTGCCTGACTGGCGTACTTTTCAGGAATCAAGGACTTCGGCTTAACGGGATCAGTCGACTGTCCAACCGCCGGAGGGACGTAGTTCTCCGACTCGACCGGAGCGAGGGTCGGAACCTGCGCCGGGACCTCGGTTTTGGAGATCGTGACGATCTGCTTCCCTTCGAGGGCCCCGTCGTTGGGAGCGTACGTCATCAGCTTGTACTTCCCGTCCGAATCGGTCCGCCCGAACGAGCTCTTGTTCGCCGTCTCGTTGAAGAAGGTGATGTCCGCTCCCTCGACCGCCTTCCCTTTGTAGGTCACAACTCCGACGACGGGATAGGTGGGAAGCCGTCCCTTCGGCTTGCCGTCTCCGCAGCCCGCAGCCACCAGAGACAGGGAGGTCACGAGAGTGAAAATCGTGGAACGCGGCATGCGATTCTCCAGACGCTCAAGATGTCAGTGGCATCGCGACGGGACCCCCCTGGCTCAGCGGAGGCCAGACGGGGCGGATTCCCCGATGCGAGCCGAAGCATGTCGAAATCGAAGACGAATCAACGCAAACAGAGGCGGCCCGAATGAATCGGGACCGCCTCGATTTCGGACGTCCAACGAGAACTATTCCGGCATTGCGAAGCGTTCGTTCCCGGCCTTCGTCCCCATCGCGCCCCAGACTCCGTAGGGGCTGGGAGCACCGAGGGTCGTTGCGACGCCGAGGTTCCCGGTGTCGATATTGTCGGAAATGAACTTGACCGCGCCGTCCGCCAGCAGAGCGTGCGCCCCTCCGGTGTGCTGGCTGCTCGCGCTGAGCAGGTTCTCGGCTCCGTCTGCATTGCCGTTGTTGTCGTTGATGCACGAGGGGCTGTTGGGCGCGAGTACGGCGAAGAATGCAACATTCTCCGGTTGGCCGTCGTTCCAGACGGAGCTGAACTTCCCCTTCACGGCCGACCAGTTGGTGTAGCGGTCGCCGTTCCGGATCGCTGCGGCGGCAGCGAGGCAGGTGCCGGGATTCGACGTGATCCCGGCTACGCTGGTCAGGATCCCTTCCCGGACGGAGGGAGAGGCCTTGCCGTTGATGCCGAAGTTCGCGGCGACCCGCTCGCTGAAGGCGAGGGTGTTGCTCGTCCCGTCGATCACGTCGCGGATCCCGTAGGTCCGGCCGCCGGCGGCGAACAGACCGTTGACGTTGGTCGCGTCGCGGTTGGTCCCGCCGACGTAGTCCCCCATGCTGAACGCGTAGTTGCAGATCCCGCGGGCCGTGTTGAAACCGGGATCCGAAGGGCAACGGAACCCGGCGATGTTCTGATTCCAGGTCGCCCAGCCGTTCCAGGACGCCGGGCCGCCGGGAGGCATGCCTGGGTCTCCTGCCTCGATCTTGTTGTACAGGCCCGCCTGGTCGATGTACGGCAGCAGCGAAACCATCCCCGACCGACGATTGAAGTTTCCCGACACGCGGGCGGTGTCGCCAGGGGTGCTCGATGTTCCTCCTTTGAGGTACACGAACTGGCTGAAGGTTTCGTGGTAGTTGTGCAGCGCAATCCCGATCTGCTTCAGGTTGTTTTTACACTGCGCGGCGCGAGCCGCTTCGCGGGCCTGCTGCACGGCCGGGAGGAGAATCGCGACGAGCACGGCGATGATCGCGATCACCACCAAGAGCTCAATAAGCGTAAAACCGCGTTTGACCATGGAAATGTGCTCCGGGCGGAGGATGAACTGGGAATCGCCGGCTCGAACGAGCCAAATCAGGAAGGGAACAATCACACTAGATCTTTTTCGGTGTCACTTCAACAAATCTTCAGCGGGCTTTCCCTCAATTTGTCCGTAGACAAGCTGTCAACTGAACCGGAACGCTCACTTGAGCTTACGATTCGTGCGAGCGGTGCACACACTCCCCCCTGTATGCTCCGGGAAAGACCGGAGAAGCGGGGGACTGGCCGCCGAGTCTGAAGAGCGCACAATCGCTCGTTCTCAATGAGGTTAAGATCCATGTCATACGACGCCTTGCTGTTCATCTCCTTCGGCGGTCCGGAGGGGCGCGAGGACGTCATCCCGTTTCTGGAGAACGTCCTGCGGGGCCGCAACGTCCCCCGCGAGCGGCTGCTCGAGGTCGCCGAGCACTACGAACACTTCGGCGGCGTCAGCCCGATCAACGCCCAGGTCCGGGCTCTGATGGACGCCGTTCGGGCCGAGCTCGACCGCCATCAGATCGCGCTGCCGATCTACTGGGGGAACCGCAACTGGAAGCCTTACCTGCCCGAGGCGCTGCGGCAGATGGCGGACGACGGCGTCCGTCAGGCGATCGGCTTCGTCGTCTCGGCTTACAGCTCCTACTCGAGCTGCCGCCAGTACCGCGAAAACATCGAGGCGGCGCAGCAGCAGGTCGGCCCCCAGGCTCCGGCGGTCGACAAGGTGCGGGTGTTCTACAACCACCCCGACTTCATCGCCGCGAACGTCGACCGGGTCCGGGATGCCATCGGAAAGCTCCCGCCGGCGGCGCAGTCGCGGCCGTTCGTCGCGTTCACGGCGCACAGCATCCCCAGCTCGATGGCGGCGGGCTGCGACTACGAGAAACAGCTGACGGAGACGGCCCGCCTCGTCGCCGCGGAACTCGGTCTCGTGGCGGACCAGTGGAAGCTGGTCTATCAGAGCCGGAGCGGCCGCCCGCAGGACCCGTGGCTGGAACCGGATATCTGCGATTTCATCGGGACGCTCGATCCGCGGGAGACGCCGGGGCTCGTGATCGCCCCGATCGGGTTCCTCTCGGACCACATCGAAGTCCTGTTCGACCTCGACGAACAGGGGGCCGAAGCGGCCCAGGCTCGCGGACTCGCCATGTCCCGCGCGGGAACCGTCGGGACGCATCCCCGGTTCGTCACGATGATTCGCAAGCTGATCGAAGAGCGGCTCGATTCCGCTGCGCCGCGCGAGTCCGTCGGGCTCTACGGTCCTCGTGAGGATGCCTGCGCCGCGACCTGCTGCCCGGCACCCGTGCAGCTCGCCCGCCCCGGTCGTCCGGGAGCCGAATCCGCGCCGCGCGGATAGTCTGCGCCACGCGCCTGTCCGGGCGAAGGATCACTCTGTTGGGTCAACTAAACCTTTAGGCGAGCAGGTCGCTCGTATTTCCCTCCGTTGCCGCACGGGCGAACGGATTTTCTTGGAGGGGAGCGAATTGGCTTGCCATGATCGCGAGTCGGTCGTGGCCTGCGCGTCAGGGTGATTCGGGAGGCATTCGCGAGGGGCAATGTTCCACTTCGCACACCTCGCTTCTCCGCTTCCGGAAGATGCGCCGCGTGCCCGACTAATTTGTTGACTCTCCAGATCTGCAGGGGCAGACTCAAACTCTCTTCTACCGGTTCACGATCACTCTCTTCTACTGGAGGCTTCTGTATGACGTTCCAGGCTGGTCGAGTACGGCGTCTCTCCGGGTTCACCCTGATCGAGCTTCTGGTGGTGATCGCGATCATTGCCGTCCTCGTCGCGATTCTTCTCCCCGCCGTGCAGCAGGCTCGCGAGGCGGCCCGAAGATCCCAGTGCCAGAACAATCTCAAACAGATCGGAATCGCGCTGCACAGCTACCACGAGACGCACAACATCTTCCCATTTTCGGTCGTCAATCCCGGCGAATGCGAGTCCGGTTACGCTCCCAACCCGATTCGCAATACGCGCGGCTGGACGATGCTCCTGCCGTACATCGATCAGGTGGGGTTGTACAACAAGTACAACCACGACCTCCCCGCGGGGGACCACAAGCGCGCTGCGGGGATCGGCACGACTCAGGGGACCGCCGTGGGAACCAACGAGTCCGTCGTCTCGGTCTCACTTCCGGCGTTCCTGTGCCCCTCGGACTTTGGTGACCGGTTCTTCCGCTCGACGACCGACGTGAACTACTCGATCTCCAGCACTGGAACCGCGGGGATGTTCGGCGCAAAGACGAATTATGACTTCAGCACAACCAACTACTCTGCAGCCTGCACGCTGTATGACTCGCTCAGCTCGACGACCCGCCGAATGTTCGGCATCAACAGTGCTGCGCGCATCCGCGACGTCCCCGACGGAATGAGCAACGCCGTCGCGGTCTGCGAGGCGACACTCGACGTCCGCAACGGGATCACCGGGACATGGGGATATGCGAAATGGGTCGGTCACGGCATCGATTTCGGCCAGACCAACCCGATCAACTTCTGGCTCTGCTGCTCGTGGACGCCGCCGATGACGAACCAGCCCCCCAAGCTGGCGAACTGGGGCTCTCCCGGGAGCGTGCACGCCGGCGGGGCGATGATCCTGCTGGGGGACGGCGGGGTCCGCTTCGTGACCGACAGCATGGACCTGACGACGCGGCAACGGCTCGCGATGATCGCCGACGGGGCTCCGCTCGGCGATTTCTAGCCGGGACAGACTCCCCTGGGCGGCGCACTCCTGCTGAGCCGGTCCTGACTGCGGATCGGACGGCGGAGGCCGCCCGGGTTTCTCGTGCGCGCCCTTCAGCGGTTTGCTCCGCACGGCGTGTCGCGTTTTGTACCCACCTTCATGCTTCACAAGGCCAGACTCGTATGCGTCGCTTCTTGCGGAATCGAATTCCCGGTGGACAAATGGTGTTGCTGAGCGCCGTGGTGATGGCGGCGGGGTGCGGCGGTGCGGCCTCCTCGATGCCGGCGAAACTTGTCCCGGTGACGGGGACGATCACTCTGGATGACATGCCGCTCACCAACGCGGCGATCTCGTTCATTCCCGCCGCCGACAAGCAGGGAGTGGGAGCGTTCGGTGCGACCGACGGCTCCGGGAAGTACGACCTGAAGTGGCACGGCGCCGGCGATGGGGTCGCACCCGGAAAATACAAAGTCGTCGTCTCCCGAATGACCCAGAAAGATGGCTCGCCGGTCCCGGCCGACAAGTCGGCCGCCGACGTCGGGGCTGTGGAAGCGATTCCGCCCCGTTACAGCGATGTCTCCGTCACCGAACTCCTGGCGGACGTCGGCCCGGAAGGGACCAAGCACGACTTCAAGCTGGTCGGGAACAGAAAGAAGAAGTAGCCGACGGCGGGATCGCGCGTGCTCATCGAGCGCGCCGCTGCGAAACGCCTCCGAACTCCCCCGATCGCCGCGAGGCTCAGAACCAGCGGCGTTTGTCGACGACATTTGTCAGGGGTTCCCCGGCGGTGAACCGGCGGATGTTCTCGAGCAGGACCGCCGTGTGCCGTTCGGCGACGCGGGGGAACATGCCGGCGACGTGCGGGGTGAGGATCGTGTTCGGCATCCGCCACAGCGGATGGTCCGCCGGAAGCGGTTCCACTTCGAAGACGTCGAGGGCCGCGCCGGCGATCGTCCCCCCCTCGAGCGCCGCCGTCAGGTCGTCGAGGCTCACGAGGACCCCGCGGCCGATGTTGATCAGGTACGCGGTCGGTTTCATCCGCGCGAACTGCAGAGCGCGGAACAACCCGGCCGTCTCCGGCGTGTGGGGCGCGGCGATCACGACGAAGTCGCTCACCTCCAGCAGCTCGTCAAACCGCTCCATCGGCCAGACCTCGGGGATCGCCTCGCAGGTCCGGATGACCGGATCGACGCCGACCACTTCCATCCCGAACGCCCGTGCCCGCCGGCCGACTTCCGCTCCGATCTGCCCGACCCCGACTACGCCGAGCGTCATTTCGGAAAGCTGTTTGTGGCGGCGGTCGATCTCGTTGACGACTCCCGGTCCGGTCGTGAACGCCGCCCGGGCGGCCTCTCCCCCCACCGGGGCCCAGCGGCCTTCGCTCTGCTGCCGGATGTAGGTGTGCAGGTTCCGGGCGAAGCAGAGGACGTACCCCAGCACCTGATCGGCGATCACGTCCGAGAACAGCCCCCGCATGTTCGTCAGCTGGCAGGGATGCTCGATCAGCTCCGGAAACACGTAGTGCTCGAGGCTCGCTGTCGGGGCCTGCACCCACTTCAGGTTGTTCGCTGCCGCCAGCAGCGGCGGCGTCAGCTTGCCGAAGAACGCGTCGGCATCGGCGATCTCGCGCTGGGCCTCCTCCGCACCCGGTGCGTTGACGATCGTCATTCCGCTGGCCGCCTCGTGGATCAGGCCGAGACGTGCCGCTTCGACGGGGGGATGGATGACGAGCTTCATAAGGCACTCGGACGGCTGGGGCTTCAGAACGGGCGGCAGACGACAACGCGTCTTCTACGGGAGACGTGTTGAGAAGCGAAGCGTTCGCGGGCACTGCGCGAGAGGTCGTCCGGTATGGATTGGACGGTTCCACGGGGAAGCGCCTCCGGCGAGGGCAGGGGCGGGCCCCTGCACCCCAACATACGCGCCAAGCCCTTCCTCCCAAACCGCGTTCATTGGCGTCGCAGCCAGCTTTGCGCAACCCATCGCACCACGCCGCGCCGGTCCAGCGGAACGCTGGTTAGAGGCGGATTACTCCGACTACGACTTTGTGGTACATGCGGCCGAAGGGGCCGGCGAGGTTCACGCTGAACAGGCACTCGTCGCCGAAGGGGGCGGACGTCGCCTCCACCCCCTGGCCGATTGCCGGGGCCTTGGAAACCTCCTGAAGGATCCGCCGGTCCACGATCGGCAGCTCGTACTCCGTCCCGTGATACAGGAACCGGACCCGCCGCCGGACCTCCACGGCTCCCGGTTCGCTCCCCGGCTCCGACCAGATCCGCAGCTCCGGATCCTTCGGCCGGATCAGCACCAGCGTCTCCAGATGCACGATCTTCGCCACATCGAGCGCACTGATCTGATTCGGATTCCGCCGCCGCGCGTGCCATAAGGTCGCCGGCCGCTGCTCCAGCATCCCGAGATAGGCCGGGGAGAGCCGACCCGCATGCTGCCAGCGGAACTCCGGCGCGACGACCCGGTCTTCGGGCTGAAGGGCGTTCCGGTGCAGGTACTCGAGCGGGACGTCGACGATGTCGCAGGTCTGGGGGAGCGCCCCATCCTCCATCCGGACGTCGCTCTGCAGCAGCGAGCCCCGCTCGCTGACGAGCCGGACCCAGGCCCCGACGCTCCGGAGGGCGGCCCCCTCCCACTGGACTTCCCGCCCGGCAATGCACTGGTAGCCCGACTGCTGCGACGAGTTCGCGAGCAGGACAATCCGCTTCGTCACGGGAGCGAACAGTCGGCCGGGCGTCGATGCGGTCATTGCCCGAGCAGCCTTTCATGCCGCTCGGGCAACGTCAAGGGGGTGACACCGGCCGGAGCCGATCCGGGACCGAACAGCGAACGGAATCAGGCGACGCCGTTCTTCTTGAACCAGTCGAGCATCTTCTGCCAGCCATCCTTCGCCTGCTTCTCACGGTACGACGGACGGTAGTCGGCGTTGAAGGCGTGCGGCGTGCCGGGATAGACCTCGATCTCCGCCGTCTTGCCCGCCGCCTTGAGGGCGGCCCGCATCTTCTCGACGCTGTCGAGCGGAATGCCGGTGTCGGCCCCGCCGTAGAGGCCGAGGACCGGGGCGTTCAGTTCGCCGGCGATGTCGACCGGATGTTTCGGGTGGAGTTCGTCCGCCTGACCAACGAGCCGGCCGTACCAGGCGACCCCGGCCTTCACGTCCTTGCTGTGGGCGGTGTAGAGCCACGTGATCCGGCCCCCCCAGCAGAAGCCGGTGACGGCGAGCCTGGAGGTGTCCCCTTCGCCGCTCGCCTTGGCCCAGGCGACCGTGGCGTCGAGGTCCGAGAGGACCTGGGCGTCCGGGACCTTGGAGACGATCTTGAGGATCTCCTGGATGTCGGTCAGCTTCGAGACGTCTTCGTGGCGGGCGTAGAGAGCCGGGGCGATGGCGAGGTACCCGACCTTCGCGAGGCGGCGGCAGAGGTCCTTGATGTGCTCGTGGACGCCGAAGATCTCCTGGACGACGAGGACGGTCGGGAACGGTCCCTTCTTGTCCGGCCGGGCCCGGTAGGCGGGGATCTCGCCGTCTTTGACCGGGATCTTGACCTCGCCGGCGACGAGGCCGCTGGTGTCGGTCGTGATCGTTTCGGCCGAGACCGGTGTGACGGCGGCGGCGAACCCGGCGGCCAGCGACGTCATGACGAACGACCGGCGGGAGACGTCGAACCGGGTGCGGGGCTGGAGAGCGACAAGATCCTGAGACATTCCGAAGCCTTTGCGAATCAGAGCAGGGGGGAAGAGGGACCAGGCACCGAATGGGGAGCGTCATCCTACTCCGGGGCCTCGGGACTGGCGACTCGCCCGGCGTGGCGGCAGGCCGGCGTTCATCGAAAACACAGCGTCGCCGACCGGTCGGCCGCCTGGCGGGCGAATCGCGATATCCGGAATTCGCCCAACACGTTGCGGCAATCTGCCGGGCGACCTAGAATCGCGTGCTTCCCCCGCGCCAGGGACTGGTGCGAGACAGGCTTGGAATGACCATGAAACGGATTGTCGTCCTGGGTGCGACCGGCTCGATCGGAGTGAGCTGTCAGGCGGTCGCTCGCGCCCATCCGGACCGGCTTTCCGTGGTCGGCATGACCACGAATTCCCGCTGGGAAGACCTGGCGAAGGCCTGCCAGGAGTTCCGTCCGCCGCGGGCGGCGATCGCCGATCCGAACCTCCGCTCGCAGATCCCCGCCGGAGCGTTCCCGTCCGAAACCCGGGTCGAGTTCGGCCCCGACGCCGTCGAGCGGATCGCCGCGATGGCGGACGCCGACATGGTCGTCTCCGGGATCGTCGGGGCGGCGGGGCTCCGCGGGACGCTGGCGGCTCTCGATGCCGGGAAGCCGGTGGCTCTCGCGAACAAAGAGACCCTTGTCGTCGCCGGCCCGCTCGTGATGGAGAAGGTCCGCGGCAGCGAACGGGGAGTCCCCGCGGCGGGCTGCGGCGAGGGAAAAGCCTCGCTGGTGACGCGGAAACTGCTTCCGGTCGACAGTGAACACAATGCGGTCTTCCAGGCCCTCGAATGCGGCCGGCGGCAGGACCTGAAGCGGGCGATCCTGACGGCGAGCGGCGGGCCGTTCCGGACGTGGCCCCTCGAAAAGCTCCAGTCGGCGACCCGCGAGGACGCCCTGGCCCATCCGACGTGGCAGATGGGGCCCAAGATCACGATCGACTCCGCCACGATGATGAACAAGGCCCTCGAGGTGATCGAGGCCCGCTGGCTGTTCGATCTCCAGCCCGACGAAATCGACGTGGTGATCCACCCGCAGTCGATCGTCCACTCGATGGTGGAGTTCCTGGACGGCTCGGTGATCGCCCAGTTGTCCCCTCCGGACATGAAGCTCCCGATCCAGCATGCCCTCTCCTGGCCGGAGCGGTGGAGCGGGGTCAGCCCCCGGCTGGACCTGACGAAAACGTTCTCTCTTCACTTCGAGCCGCCCGATCTGCAAAAATTCCCTGCTCTCGCGCTGGGCTTTGAAGTCGCCCGCCGCGGAGGGACCTGCGGAGCTGTGCTCAACGCCGCCAATGAAGCGGCCGTCGACCGGTTTCTCAAGAAGGAACTGGCCTTCACGGACATTGCCCGCGCCTGCCGGGACATCCTGAACGCCCATACGTATAGCCCGTCGCCGACGCTGGAAGAGCTCCTGAAGCTCGATGCGTGGGCGCGAGAGGAGATGTTCCGTTGGAATCGCTCGTCCTAGCGCTCGGATTTTCCCCCGAGAAGCTGATCACCATCCTGACCGTCGCCCTCGGCCTCGGGCTCGTCATTTTCTTTCACGAGCTCGGGCACTTTGCGGTCGCGAAGTGGTGCAACGTCTTCGTCGAGCGGTTCAGTATCGGCTTCGGCCCGATCCTGCTCCGCAAGCAGTGGGGGGAGACCGAGTACGCCCTCTCGGCGATCCCGTTCGGCGGCTACGTCAAGATGCTCGGGCAGGATGACGTCGACCCGGCCCAGATGACCGACGCCGAGAAGGCGGAAGATCCCCGCTCCTACACCGCCAAGAACGTCTGGCAGCGGATGGCGATCATCTCCGCCGGCGTGATCATGAACATCATCACGGGGACGCTGTTCTTCGCGATCGTCTACGCCAAGGGGCACGAGACGCTTCCCCCTAAGGTCGGCTACGTCCAGGCGGGGCTGCCGGCCTGGAACAACGGCGTCCGCGAGTGGGACACGATCGTCCGGATCAACGGGGTCAAGACGGACGTCTTCGAGGACATCCAGAAGGAGACCCTGCTCAGCCGGGGCAAGCTGACGATCATCGGGACCCATCCCGAAGGGACGAAGTACGAGTTCACCGACGACCCGAAGTGGAACAACTACAACCGCCTGATGGGGATGGGGCCGGTCAGCGGCCTCGAAGTCGCGCGGCTCAAGGAGCCGGTCGACCGCTCGATCACGAACCCGGGCTCCCCCGCCTTCGAGGCGGGGTTCCAGCCGGGGGACCGGATCGAGACGCTCAACGGCGAGGCGCTCGACTCGGCCCGCGAGCTCGAAGTTCTGCTGCGGAAGCACCGCCAGGACCCGCTCGAGATCGGGGTGAAGCGGCTCAATCAGGATTCGCCGGTCAGCCTGTCGCTCAAACCGATGAACTTCCGGACGCTCGGCATCCGGTTCGACATCGGCAAGGTGAGCGCTCTCCGCAAGGACTCTCCCGCCGCCAGGGCGGGGGTCAAAATCGGCGACCGGATCTCCAAGATCGACGGCCGCGAGGTCGGCCACGACCTCGACCCGTTCCGCCTGCCGGACTACTTCTCCGACAAGCAGGGGCAGGAGGTCGTGCTCCTCGTCAGCCGCGAGCCGCAGGGAGGTCCTCCCGAGACGGTCGAGGTCAAGGTGGCGCCCGATGAGAGCGCCCCCTGGAGCGAGCCGCCGCGGAGCGAGGAAGACCCCCTCAGCATTCCGTCGCTGGGGCTCGCGATCCAGGTGGTCCCCAAGATCCTCTCGGTTGCCGAAGGGAGCCCCGCGGCCCAGGCGGGGATCAAGGAGAAGCAGAGCATCGAAGAGATTTCGTTCCTCCCGGTCGAGGGGAAGATCGACGACATGCTCGGTCCCGGGGAGCTGCGGATCCTCAAGGTTGACGAGAAGAAGATCCCGTATGCCTTCTGGCTGATGCAGGACGCCGCGTCGGCCCGCAAGGTCCAGCTCCTGATCAAGACCGAGGACGGCACGAACGAGAAGGTGACGCTCGAGCCGGCCGCCGAAGCGGACTGGTACCTCCCGACGCTCCGGGGCCTGAGCCGGGGCGTGCTGCTCCCCGAGACGTTCATCCTCAAGGGCTCGTCCCCGCGGGACTCGCTGAACCTGGGGATGCGGGAGACGAAGAAGCGGATCTCGGAAGTCTTCCGCACGCTCGCCGCCCTGATCCGGGGGGACCTGTCGCCGTTCAAGCTGAGCGGCCCGGTCGGGATCGCCAACATGACCCGTCAGGTGGCGGATTTCGGCTTCCTGCCGCTGCTCAATCTGGTGGCTATACTTTCTGTAAGTATTGGCCTGGTCAATCTTTTCCCGATTCCGCTCCTCGACGGGGGGCATCTTCTGTACTATGCAGTGGAAGCTGTTTTGGGGCGCCCGCTCGGTGAGCGGGCCCAGGACGTTGGATTTAGGCTTGGGCTGGTTCTGGTCCTGGGGCTGATGCTCCTGACGACCTGGAATGACCTTGTCCGGCTGAATCTTTTCTGAAAACACGGCGTCCGCGCGCGGAGCCTTTGGACAAGTTGGCCGAAACCGGGCTGCGAATATTGCGCCTCAGAAGCAGGTTGTTGCGCGCGACCTCAACGGGACTTTGCCTGGCACTGGCGTCCACGCCGGTGGGGGCGCAATTGCGCCCTGGCGCCGCCGAGCGCGCCGCCGAACTCAACCGCCAGCAGGGCGCTGCCGGCAATGAAGGCGCGGCCGCAGCCGCCAATCCCGCCTCAACGGTGGCGCCGCCGGTCGCCGCACCGCCGCGCGTCATCCAGCATATCGTGGTGCGGGGAACCCAGCGCGTCGAGCCCGGCACGGTGCTGACCTATGTCGGCGTGCGTGAAGGCGACAATTACACTGCCGCCGATGTCGACCAGGCGCTGAAGGCGCTGACCGCCACCGGCCTGTTCTCCGACGTCAAGACCAGCTTCGAGACCAGCACCGGCACCCTGACCATCCGCGTCACCGAAAACCCCATCGTCAACCAGGTGGTGTTCGAGGGCAACACCAAGGTCAGCGACAAGGACCTCACCAAGGAAGTCCAGATCAAGCCGCGCGCCGTCTTCACCCGGACCAAGATCCAGGGCGATGTGCAGCGCATTATCGAACTGTACCGCCGCAACGGCAAATTCGCCGCCCGCGTCGATCCGCAGATCATCCAGCGTCCGCAAAACCGCGTTGACCTGATTTTCTCCATCACCGACGGACCCACCACCGGTGTCAGCCGCATCAATTTCAGCGGCAACAAGGTGTTCGACGACGACACGCTGAAGGGCCAGGTCGCCACCGAAGAGAGCCGCTGGTGGAAATTCTTCGCCACCAACGACAACTACGATCCCGACCGGCTGCAGTTCGACCAGGAATCGGTCCG